>JBBMEG010080692.1:0-45611 GCA_037832605.1 Cyclanthera cordifolia
TCTGTACAGACCACCGATTATAATTCTTTCCATCAAGAATTGGGACGGATAATTGGCTAGAATTATTCATGATAACATAATAACTAATGGGAAGAAGTATACATAAATAAATAATGTCTATATCACTCATTGTATTTGATTTTTGTTCAGCCATATTTATATCCAAATTACATCGATAAAAATAGAGTGCAGTAATCCACTATACCACTAAACCTAATCATTATCCCACGATCTCATTACTCTAAAAATTAGGCTGGCCTTAAATTTATCACATACACAATCACACGATTACAAGATTAAATAAAATATTAAATCAGAATTAATATAATAAATTATTATTTCAACAGAAATGTGTTTCAATTTTACCTTGAAGAGAAAAAACAATTAAAATCATTTTTTGGTTAAAGGTATAAGGATTCGTCTTACAACAGATGCTTGGACTTTATTGCAAAATATTAACTACATGGTACTCACTGAACACTTTATTAATTTTGAATTGACTTTGCATAAGAAGATTTTGAACTTTTGTTAAGTTGCTAATCATAAAGGAGAAACTATCAGCAAGGTGATTGAGGGTTGTTTGTTAGAGTGGGAAATTGATTAAAAAAAAAATAAACTATCATTATTGATAATGCAAGCTCTAATGATATTGCTATTGCAGCATTGAGCGAAGACTTAGAAATTGAGGTGTTATGCTCACATAATTAATTTGATTGTTAATGGTGGGTTGAAAGATATACATGACTCAATTGCTAGTGTTCGTAATGCAATAAGATACGTCTCCGGTCATCACTTAAGAGACAGGAAAAATTTAAAGATTGCTTAAAACAACATAATATATTTGTAATAAAATGATAATAAAATTTTAAAACAAAAATTATGAAGACTGTGTGAATATATTTATAAGATTTATAAGAATAAAGTTAATAAACTATGAGATAACTTAATAGTCTAACAATTTTTATATCTTTACAGAAATGATGAATTCATTTATGATATTTATCGTAGAAGTAATAGGCGCTTACAAGTTTATTTGGACTCTCATTCATATATAAATAAATCAACCGGTATCAATAAGATTTAATTACTCTAAAGAATTGAAAGAATCCGTGAGATGTTGGTTTTATTGTTTGGTGGTAATCCAGTTCAACACCACGTCATAGATTCGATTCTCGAAATCGATATTTGACTTTCATTTATTTGTGAGTAGTATTGGATAAATTCAATGGCTATGCATGAATTATTTTTAAAATAATGTTATAATTAAAATAAATAAATAAAAAGTTGCTATGTAGAGTAATTATTATATATATATATATATATATATATATATATATATATATATGTTTTTTTAGTGTTGTAAGCCAAAAATATTCCGAAAGATACGGAAAAAGTTGGGACACACCAGGAGGCCAACCAAGCCAATGCCGACCCCCTAGGGGTCGGCCAAATGGAGGCTTTAACCCCCAAGGAGTCGGCCATGTCCATGCCGACACCCCGAGGGTCGTCCATGCCCATTGCTGACCCCCGGGGGTCAGCCATGCCTATTGTCGATCCTTCTGTGTTCGGCCACGCCATTTCCGACCCCCTGGGGGTTAGCCAAGTAAGTCTGAGTCCCCTGGGTGTCGGGCAAGGAAGGCCTCGACCCTCAAGGGTCGGCTCTTGGAGTCTCACCCTTCACGGGTCTGGCAAAAGAAGGCAAACACCCCTTAGGAGGAAAGCTGTGGAAGACAGGACTCTCCGAAGAGTCGACCAATCCCAAGTACCGTATAGAGGCGCTGCACCCCGTGGCGTCCCCTGTTACAATGAGTAGGTCAGCCCGAGTAGGTTGGTCGTGGAGGTCAGGACTCTCCAAAGAGTTCACCGAGTTCAAGTAACGTATGGAGGTGCTGCACCCCATGGTGTCTCCCGTTACAACGAGTAGGTCAGCCCGAGTGGATTGGTCGTGGAGGTCAAGACTCTCCAAAGAGTCGACGGACTCCAAGTAACGTATGGAGGTGCTGCACGCAGTGGCGTCCCCTGTTACAACGAGTAGGTCAGTCATAGTGGATTAGTCGTGGAGGTCAGGACTCTCCGAAGGGTCGACCGAGTCCAAGTAACGTATAGAGGCGCTGCACCCCGAGGGCGTCCCCTGTTACAACGAGTAGGTCAGCCTGAGTGGATTGGTCGTTCAGGTCAAGACTCTTCGAATAGTCGACCGAGTCCAAATAACTCAAGAGTCAAGACCATTACACCTCTATAGGGTAATGGTCAGGAGTTACGACGATATTCATACCCGGCTTAATGACAGACTAACGGCTGACCATTATGCCGCCCATAAGTGAGCTACAACGGTTACGAAATCGACTTCTATAAAAGTCAATTCATTTCCATTCTAGGGGACGATCCTAAGCTAATCAATCTAAGCACGCTCTGAAGAGAATTGCCTTTAGAGGACATGACGTTGTTCATGTCGAAAACCACCCGGATCCTGAGGGTGCGGTAACTAAGTAAAAATCAGAACGTGCAGACCAAAAGTTCACAACTTTGGAGGAAGAAGTGCAAAGAATGGCGGAGAGTTTGAGTCACCTGGTAGAGTTGCTTCGACAACCTCTTCCGGCTGAGACAGCTGATGCTGGGAACCACCAGGCACTGCAAGAGGTGGTGCGATAACAACTGACCGAGAAAAAGACTGCGGTAGAGAAGTCAGCTTCGTTGGTTCGGGGCCCAGCCAAAGGGAAAGCCCTAGCCACGGAGGCGCCGAAAAAGGGTCATTCCAGACACCAAAGACCGATCGAACGACTTTGACTGGGCAGTAATGATCGTTGGACGGAGCACTCGGTTCACTAGAGGATCGAATCCAGAACTGAGAAGTCTCCCCAAACGCAGTCAAAGTCATCCAACAAGCAAATGAGAGGCAAAAAGTCACCACCACGGCCGGAGATCATAACGATCGTCGGAGGACCGATTGGAAGGGAACAATTGTTTTCGAGGGAATGCTACCACACAGCCCTACGGGGAGTGAAAGAGATCACAGAAGTGGAGTCTATCTACGAGAAACCAAGTCCAAGCGAGGTTGTCCAAAAGACAACACCTCATGAAAGTTAGTCTTCAGAGATGGACCTCGGCCCCACCACGAGAGAAGTTGAGCGAGGCAATTGGAAACATTACCTTTGCTAAGCTACACATAAACTGTCAGCATTAGGACCGACCTAAGTTCAGAGAAACGTACGAGACTTGTAGAATTCATATAAAGAAATGCAGACGTGTTTGCTTGGTCTGCCAGCGACATGTTATGGGTAAACCCAAATGTCATGATCCACTGGTTTAATATCGACCGAAATCTCAAACCAGTACGCTAAGAGCACAGGGCGTTTAATCATGTGCACAATGAGGTTATTATAGATCAAGTAGATGACTGCTAAAAACAAAGTTCATTCAGGAGGTACACTACCCCGAATGGCTGTCCAACGTTGTTTTGGTAAAAAAGCCAAATGAAAAGTGGATGACGTGCATTGACTTCACTGATCTCAGTAAGGCGTGCCTTAAAGACAGCTTCCTCTTGCCTCGCATAGACCAGCTAGTGGATGCGACGGCGGGGCACGAGTTGCCGACTTTCATGGACGTGTATTCCGAGTACAACCAAATTAGGATGCATCCCGACGATCAAGAGAAGACGTCTTTCATAACTAGGCGGGGCTTATATTCTTACAACGTAATGTCTTTCAGCCTGAAGAATGCAGGCACAACCTATCAGAGACTGGTCGACATAATGTTTGCCCACTTGACTGGGAGGAGCATGGAGGTCTACATGGACGACATGCTAATAAAAAGTAAGCAGGTGGAAGGACATCAGCATGATGTGATGAAGGCCTTCGACACCCTACGACAATACAAAATAAAATTCAATCCGAGCAAGTGCGCCTTTGGTGTTCGTTCGAGAAAGTTCCTAGGATTTCTTGTACATCAAAGGGGAATTGAAGCGAACCCAAAAAAGATTCGGGCTTTACTGGAGTTAGAACCGCCTCAAACACTGAAACAACTACAGAGCTTGAATAGGAAGGTAGCCGCCTTGAGCCGGTTCATAAGCCGAGCTACAAATAAGTGCCTCCCTTTCTTTAAAACTTTAAAGAACAAAGGAAAGTTCGAAGGAACCCTAGAATGTGGGAAAGCCCTGGATGAACTTAAGACCTACTTGGGCGTTGCACCCCTCTTGTCCAAGCCTGTTCCAGGGGAGGACCTATTCCTCTACTTGGCCAGCTCAGAGAGGGCAATAAGCTCCGTCTTGATAACAGAAAGTGACAGGTGCCAACGACCGGCGTATTATACAAGTAAGGCTATGGTAAATGCGGAAACCCGTTATCTAAAAGTTGAAAAACTGGCTTTGGCACTGGTAACATCGGCTAGGGGATTACGTCCCTATTTTCAAGCCCACAGGTTAGTGGTGCTGACCAACTTTCCTTAACGCCAAGTCTTGTAAAAACCGAACGTCGCTGGGAGGTTATGAAATGAGCAGTGGAACTCAATGAGTACGACATACACTACCAAGCCAAACCCTCTGTTAAAGGGCAGGCAGTCCTTGAGGATTTGAGGATGTGGACGCTTTATGTTGATGGGTCATCCAATAACAAAGGTTGTGGAGCTGGTTTGTTGTTGTAGTCGCTTGAAGGGGACTAGCTTGAGTATGCCATAAGGTTCAACTTTCAAGTGTTTAACAACGAGGCGGAGTATGAAGCCTTCATCGCCGAACTGCAGATAACCATGGTGATAGGGGCCAAAAGGCTTGCCATCATGAGTGACTCTCAGTTGATCGTTAGCAAAGCTTCGGGGGCGTAACAGGCAAAGGAAAAACGAATGATGGCATACCTAGAAAAGGCCAAGCATTTGCTGGCATTGTTCGTAAAGGTACCTACGTCCCTAAATGCTAACGTCCCTAAATCCTACGAAACTGAGGTAGCCAGGACCGTGCTTATAGAAATTCTAGACAAGTCTAGCATCACCACTAAGCTGTTGCACGAAATCAGCGAGGCAACACCAATTTCGCCTGCAACATGGATGATTCCCTTCCTTGAATACTTAGGGGAGGGGAAGTTGCCAGATGACAAGAAGGACGCCCGACCACTTAAGTTCAAGGCTTCCAAATACGTGGTGCAAGGGGGTAAGCTGTAAATGAGGGGGAACTATTTACCTCTCCTCGGGTGCTTAGACCCCAGCAAGGCCACTTATACAATGCAGGAAGTGCATGAAGGCGTCTGTGGCAATCATGGAGAGGCAAGGTCCCTAGCCAAGAAGTTAGTCAGGCAAGGCTATTTTTGGCAGACCATGTCAAAGATTCAAAGATGTATACTCGGGCATGCGACAACTGCCAAAGGTTCACTACCATCTAGAGGCAACCGCTCGAGGTCCTAACTAGTATGATTGGTCCATGGCCGTTTGATCATGGGGGGTAGACCTTATAGGACCCTTACTAGTTGGGCGACGCCAAGTCAAATTCGCGGTGGTAGCGGTGGATTACTCCACCAAGTGGGCCGAAGCTGAGATCCTGGCAACTATGATAGAAAAAAGGTGATTGAGTTCATTTGGAGGTGCATAGTATGCCGATTTGGGATACACCGAACCCTTGTCACTAACAACAGAAAGTAGTTCGACAATGAAGCTTTCCAGCAATTCTGCTCTAAGCTAGGGATTCAGCATATCTTCTCATCACCAGCTCGCCCACAAGCAAATAGGCAGGTGAAGACAATAAACAAGACCAAGCTCGAATGCTTGAAGGGGTCTTGGGCGGAAGAACTCCCACAAGTGTTGTGGGCCTATTGTACCACACCCAGGACATCAATAGGGTAGCATCTGGAGCGAAATCCGTAATTCCGGTCAATATAAGAATTCCATCCCTGCGTGTAGAGTCTTTTTACCCAACTCAAAATGACCAGCAACTGCGGATGGGTCTGGATCTCTTGGAAGAAAGAATGAATGCTACCCAAAAAAAGGTGGTGCGGTACAAAGGCCAAATTGCCAAGTACTACAACTCTCGAGTTAAGGCAAAACGCTTCCAGGTTGGCGACTTAGTGTTGTTGAGGGTGATGGTAAACACCAAGGAACTCAATAGTGGAGTCTTGGGGCCAAATTAGGAAGGACCATTCAAGGTTGGCAAAGTGGCACGCCCAGGCACCTACTATCTCGAAGACATGGATGGGAATAAGATCTTCCATCCTTGGAACGTCGGACACTTGAAAAAATACTTTCAATAGATTGTAATTCAAGTCGTTAGTGAATAAAAGTGTTGTTTTCTCATTCTTTCAGAAAAAGTCATATTAATTTAAGTGTATTGATTCCATTTTCATAAACTTAAATTGGGGTATGCAAGATATAGAGAAAAAAGATTGTTATTCAAGATCAAAAAATTCTAGGGTTACAACCTAGAAGAAAAAGTAAAGACGCCAAAGTAAAATGCTTCAAGTAAAAAGGAATGCAACGAAAAAGTCATCAAGGCCCCTCGGAGCTTCGCCTACTGGAAGTTGATCGGTTGAGTCAAGCTTGAGCAGGTGCTGTCCTAGCTGGAAGAGCCTGACTTCTTTCAAGCACGCCTTGGAAGATGGGGAGTCGTAGCAAGCAGCTTGGGCTGGATCACTTCGAAGTTCAGACTCGAAGGCTGGCAAGGAAGTGTTGGCGACTTTTTCCGTAGTGCTGAAACAAAGAGACTGAAAAAGAGGAAGGAGGTTGCATAGCTAACTCTCTCCTGAAATCGGTCAAGTGCACAGCCAATGGCAGCCTCACCAGCGTTGTTTTCTCCAAAATTCCAAAAGTAGGAGAGCCTTTCACAAGGTTAGCCAGGTAGGTAGCGTTCTTCAGCTTCCCTTCAGCAGAAGATAACTCTCGTCGAAGGCGAGCAATAGTGGACAAGTCCTCTTGGCGCGCGCAAACAGCAAGACTTTGGGCCGCTTCAGCAGAAGTTCGAGAGTCGCCTAAGGCAGCCTCTGCGACAGACTGAGCTTCTTAAGCTTGTGAGTACTAGTAGACAAAGAATTGCTGATGTGATGCAAGTCTTCAGAAAAGTGACGAGAAGTCGAGGCGAAGTGCATGAAGGCCTACAAATATCAAGGTAACAAGTTAGCATGTAGACTTAAACCAATGTATATCTATAAAAAGTGGGATTTTTATATCTCGTGCATCAGACGGGTTCCTTCTTTCAGGACCTAGGAGGCATCTTCCAAGGGAAAGGGAGCCGAAGTAGATTCCATTTCACTCAACAAGTTGGAGGCGAAGGCTTTCTTCTTCTGCAGGTTAAAAGTAGGACGGTACGACCCTAACAAAAGATAAGAGTCAAATCTAGGAGGAAGGTTGTATAAAGGCGTCTGAAGCTTACAAGAGCTAGTTCGAGCCGGAGAAGAGGCTTGGTCAAATCCAAGACTGGGTCCTTCAAACTCCAGGTCTGACCTAATGTCTAAGTCCTCTAGGGACTTCAAGAAAAGGAAGCTCTCCGTATTCACCAGCTGGAAGAGGACAATCCTTCTAAGTAAGATCCACCCTGTCATCTGTGGAAGGCCTAATGAGAGGGCGATAAGTCTAGCGGGTTCCTGCATCAAAGGCGTGCCTCAGTGAAGGCTCGTAGTACATGGCAACTGAACATAGGTAAAAACGTTAGCCTACATTTCCAGTATTCAAAGCAGACAAAGATAAAAGAGCGAGCTGCATACCTGGAGCGAAACCTTCCTGTGGGACGGGCGAGTCCGAGTCAGTGTCAGCTGGCATTGCTTAATCCAAAAGAAAGTTATAAAGCGCCAACGAGTCTGTGGTCAGATATTGCGCGCTACGAGTAACCTCCTTGAGGTAGGTCCTAACGACCTCGTAGAACTCATTACCCAAGAACGGGGACTTAGTTTCTTGTGCACTGGTAACAACACAAAAATGTAAGTACGGTGCCAAAAGATAGATGAGCCAAGGCGAAAGAAAGTATACCATATGTTCCAAAGGTCCTGAGGATTGCCAGCGAAGCTTCAGCACCTGGCGCTACCCAAGGTCCTCCAGCGAAGAATCAACGTTCTTTCCACCCCTTCTAAAAATTGGGGCACGCCATCAAAGGAGAAAGTTTGCTTCTAGGAGTAAGGTAGCAGCCCACCATAATGTCAGGATGCTAGCATAAGTGGTAAAGTGAAAGAAGGTCTCTAGCGCTGAAGGGACCCTCGAAGTAGGTGTATATACAAAGCCTGTGAGTACTAAAGAAGACATTCCAAGCATTGAGAGCCAGCTGCGCTGGAGCCAACTCGACCATACCTAAGAACTCTTGAAGATAAGGTATAAGGGGAAGCTAAACTCTTTTGTTGAACATGGTGGTGTAAAGGGCCACCTTGCCTGGAAAAGGTTGGGCGTACGACTCTGAAGCCAAGCGGGAGCCTAAGGGTGATCTCGACAGGAATAAGGTATTGGGTCCTAAAGTGATCTAGGTCCTTTTGAGTTAAGACAGATGCGACCATCTGAGATCTCGATCCTAATGTCAGGGCTTTCCGTTGAGTTCTCTTAAGAGAGAAGGTAGCCCAAAGGTGGAGGGAATATTCGATCTCGTAATCAGATGAAGGTCCATGATAGCCAAAGTAACGAGTAATCTGCGAATAACGAAGTTAGAAAAAAGGTAAGTATCTGAGAAAGAGAGCCTAAGTATCCCGTGAAATTCGAAAAGTGACTAAACAGGCGTGACTTTTATAAAAAGTGTCTAAGTAGCCTACAAATTTAGAAAAAGGGTAAACGGGCAAGACTTTGATAAAAGTGCCTAAGTAGCCTAAGAATTTTGAAAAACGGTTAAACGGGCAAGATTTTTATGAAAAGTGCCTAAGTAGCCTAAAATTCGAAAAAGTACTCTAATGGCCAAGTATTTGAAAAAAGAGCGTAAACAATCCAAAAATTGGACATACATGCATGAAAGGCAAAAAATCGAAAAAACGCCTAAAGGTGGAATTTTCGAAAATACGCCTAGTCGCTAGCATAAAGTCGGAAAAAGGAGGGTACGTACCAAAAAGACAAGGCACGACAGATGCTTTCCAAAAATCCAAAACGTAAAGCAAATCTATTCCCACACTTTGAAAGAATCGAAAACTCTAGCCCAGTGAGAGGTAGTTTTCGGCCAAAGTAGGGTAAAAAAAGAGGGCGTAGTTTTGCAAGGGAGTTTTATGGAAAAGTTAAGTTATGGAAAATCTCTAAGGATGAATATTTTCCGAAAAAGAGAAGGTGATTTTATCTTTGAATATAAATATTATCTTGGAAAAGATATTCTTGGAAACAAGAATATGACCTTGTTAATATTATTGTTCTTAGAATAGACATTTTCCATAAACTTCAAAAGTGTTATTTTTTTATATTATTTAGAAAAAGATATTCTTGGAAAAGAATATGGCCTAAGTAAATTTCAAAGAAATACTTCCATCAAGTACAAAGTGATAACTCTTTGACATCTTGAAACTTTGGAAAAAGCAATTGGCTAAACTTCTCTTCATAATAATATGATTCTAGAGGCTCAGAAATAAAGAGTGGGGGTAATGTTGTAAGTGAAAAATATCCCAAAAGACTTGGAAAGAGTTGGGACCCACCCGGAGGCCAACCAAGCCAACGCTGACCCTCCGGAGATCGGCCACGACCATTACCGACCCATCGGGGGTCGGCCAAGCAAGTCTGACTCACCTAGGGGTCGACCCTTGCATCCTTACTGTTCTTGGGTCCAGCAAAAGAAGGCGAACACCCCTTAGGGGGAAAGTTGTGGAGGTCAGGACTCTCAGAAGAGTCGATCGAGTCCAAGTAACGTATAGAGGCGCTGCACCCCGTGGCGTCCCCCATTACACGAGTAGGTCCATGGAGGTCCGAGTGGGTTGGTCATGGAGGTCATGACTCTCTGAAGAGTCGACCGAGTCTAAGTAACGTATGGAGGTGATGCACCTCGTAGCGTCTCTCGTTACAACGAGTAGGTCATCCCGAGTGGGTGGGTCGTGGAGTTGAAGACTCTCCGTAGAGTCCACCGAGTCCAAGTAACGTATGGAGGAGCTACAACCCATGGTGTCCCCCGTTACACTGAGTAGGTCAGCCCGAGTGGGTTGGTCGTGGAGGTTAGGACTCTTCGAAGAGTCGGTCGAGTCCAAGTAACTCTAGAGTCAAGACCGTTACACCTCCAAAGGGTAATGGTGAGAAGTTACACCGGTATTCGAATCCGGCTTAATGATGGACGTTTCTAACGGTTACGAAATCGACTGGTATAAGTGTCAATTCATTCTCCATTCCTGGGGACGATCCTAAGCTAATCAAGCTAAGTATTCTTCAGTCATTCTAAGTTATAAATTATCCTCCTAAAATCTCTTACTAACATAGGCATGAAGGCTATGTGGCTCACATCACACCGGTGTGCCATAATTTTCGCTTTTTTGTAGGTATTTTTGTTCTTAGTTAAACAAATCTTACTATGGATATTCGTTGACCATTTTTCGGTATCAACAGTTACAAAAGTGAATTGCAATGTACAAAATATGTTATCAAAGTGAAAACTTTATACATCATTAAACACCTAACTAAATTAATTCAACAACTTATAGCTCAAATAGAAAATCAGTTTTGAAAATAAATTTCAATCACAAGTTCTAACCACCTAAGTTGTAACATCCAAGGCATTACCTAAGCTTGTATTGATACTCGTTCAAGTGAATGCATGTGCAGGTGAATTTTCTGGATTAGAAAACAAAAAAAGAGTATAAAATATATGGAGTTCACCTCGTGGATGTAGGTCTTTGTTTTTCTGAACCTGTACATGCTTGTAATTTTTTTCCTTTCTATCTCTTTATTCTCATTCTTTTGAATAATTTTCTCTTATGTTTGTTGTTCCTTGTTCGTTCTCGATGTCCCTCACATGAGATAGAGAGCGTTAAAACAGGAAATTGAAAGATCAAAAAGAAAGAACATAAAAATTCTTTTTATGATCTTTAAAAATGAAGACAAGAGAAAGTAGAGGGAAAAAGAGACCAGAGACAAAATTTTGTAGAAAATCACTAGAGTCTTGTTCTTCTCACTTGGAAGCGTTGGAAGTGCAGAGGAAGAGAAACAATGGCGAATGAGGGATTCTATTCGATCTCATTTGAGCCAAGACGTGTATGTTAGGAATTATGTCATAAACGCCTAGTAGCTTGAATTTAGGAAAAATGATTTAAACTACGACATTCAATGCTATTTTAATATATTAATAAACGTTATTATTTTTATTACTTGTGCATTTAAATATAAGCCCTATCACATTACTTAATGGCGATAAGTTCATAATTACTTAGATGAACACTTGGACAAGTATGTAGCACATCTAAGTGGGTATAGTTCCAAGTTAACTACCCAAAACGCTTGTAGTATATGAACTAAGGCATTGCTCCAAAGTCCTCGTGATACTATTACTACAGTTCGATTTTCAATTGTTGTAGAAAACCTAGTCCTAATTGTTCATGTGAAGACATGGTAATGAGCGTGCCTATGCAAAAAGATGTTTTTTCATAAGTCTCAACTAGAAGTACAATGATCAGTCTAGTAATTTCATTATATAATTCCATCACGTACTTCACTACCATAACCGTATGCTAATTTGATCTTAATTTTGACTGAGTTGTGAACTTTCTACTTTATGAAAGCATCATATGATGTACATGAATGTGGCTAGCATAATATGTCGCACTTGTGGGATTCCACAAGTGTGCAGCGATGCCCATGTTCATATCAAGCTCGATTATCCATCCTAGTGCAGACATGTCGCACTTGTGAGATTCCATAGTGGAAAAAGGGTGAGTTCGTGAAACTCAGTAAGAACCCCCAACCCGGGATCAGACATGAATATATCTAAAATATGAAATCAACAATAACAAATTCTCAATAATATATCAAAAAATGAGTGCATAAACCTATGCTTCTGTAAAACTATACATGCTAATCATTGTCCCCTATTGGACGGTTGTGTCAATACGCTCAACTTAAACGAGTCTTGCCTCAATGGGACGGCGGTGTCAATACACGAACCATAAATGAGGTTCGTCCCCTATAGGACGACAATGTCAACACATGCACTCAATCCGAGTCTTGTCCTTTATGGGACGGCGGTGTCAATTCACGCACCATAAAATACAAACATCATCAAGTATCAATACATCATCACAAAACAAATAAGCGGATATAAATCTATCTGTTCAGTTCTATCTCAAATAATCATGAATAGGCTAGTATTCAAATAATATGACAAACATCAACAAGCAGCAAACCACATGAGCATGATCATCAAGTATCAATACATCATCACAAATTCAGATAATCATATATTCATATTAATCACATGTTCAATTCCATCTCAGATAGTCAGAACCAAATTACCAAGCATCAAGAATTCATACAAGCACCAATCAATTAGGCAATCATCCCATGAGACATCCTATTTCGGTACATTCATGTATTAAACCAAAGAATTGCGAGTTGAGAATATGGTTCCCCTACTTTAGCTGATTCCACGAGCAGAATCCTAAGCTCCGAGTTGACGAACAATGAAGGCTAGCACACAAAAGGAGGTCCTAACAAATTATTGGGTCAAAACTGGCACCTTAGGACATCAAAAATTGTTTTAAGATGTCAAAATTAGTAAAGAGACCTAACTTCAAAAAACGTGCTCTCGAGTCCTGCAATTCGATCAACTCGGTTGATCTGTCCAAGCTGGTCAAAGGGCCTTACAAGGCTAAACTAATCAATTTTATCAAATAATAAAATAATTCTTTCAATCTCAACACTTATTAATATATATATATATATATTCAACAAATGCCACATAGACCCCATAAACAAAATATAATAATTTTATATATTCTATATTTAACCTACTTTAGTCACATAGACGGACCTACATGTGTCATCCTCTTCAATTTCTTCTCTCACTCTTACATTCCATAGAGTTCTACAACCATGATGCTTCACCTTAAAAAAAAAAGTAAACGAACTAAGAGAATAGCTCACCAAAAAAATAGGAGTGGACCGAGGAGAACACCACGGCGACGAGGCTTGGGTGGATGTCTTTGCTCGCTGACACCAAAAATCGGTGAAGATGGGTGCTGGTCGAAAACTAGAGGAACAAAAAGAAATGAGAGAGAGAAAGTAAGGAGAGGGGAGGCGCACCAATTTCAAGAGAAGGGAGAGAGAATGTTGCCTAGAATTTCAAGGTTTTGTTTGTATTTTAAATTTATTTACTTTATTCATTTGAAACACATGCCAAAAATGTTTGGTTTCTCCCTCCTTCACTACACGTGTTTAGCGAAGAAAGAATTTTTTTTTTTAAGGTACAAGAATTTCAAGAACACGGAAGTAAACATAATTTCCTAGATTACTTCTCTTGCACAATTTTTTCTATTACTCAACTATTAGAGGCCGTTTGGCCAGCCGGGTTCTATAGTATTCGTGTGTGGGCCACGCGCCGAAAAAATTCGGCGCGTAACCCCGTGCGTCGTTTTCTTTTTTTTACTCTCTGAAATAGTAAGATTTTTTGTAAATAAGGAAAAATTGCATTTAATAAAATAAGAAATGAAACTTTGAAATTGTTATTATTTTTTAAAAATTCCAAAATGTAATTTTATGAAATATTAAATTAAAATTTTTATATTAATTATTTTAAATTTTATAAAAAAACAATAAATGTCAAATTTAGAAGTCTGAAAGGAGAGTCAATTATCTATAATTGAATTTTCAAAATTTAGGAAGAAAGATAGAGGGGAGATTCCAACAACTTAGGGCATTATGAATCAAAGAACATTGAGATTAGTTATCCTGACAAGAAGTTGAACATCAAAGTAGTCACTAGATAGTTCCCCTACATTCCTTCTACGACTGCTCAAACAAGGAATTCTTCTCTTTCACTTTCGGTTCCTTTTCTATCATGAATTTGTCCACTTTATTCATGTTTTAAATGTGTTTATAATTTTTTTTATGAACATATTATTAAATTAATTTCAATGCAATTCGATTCTATATTTCATTTATGTTATTTTCATTACTACTGATTTGTTTATGTTATTTACTTTAATTATGATCTAGTTGTTTCTCTGCCATGCTCTAAACTACTTGCATAAATTATATTAATTTTGTTATCACGTAGATAGTTCTATATCCTTTCAGAATAGCATGCATTATTTTCTTTTTATGTATTAGGTAGCTACAAGTTTGATGTAGTTAATAAGAAAACAAGTAAATTAACTAGGACAAAAAAAAATATATAATTATTAACAAAGTTAGCAATATAATTAACAATGGTCGATCAACCATCCACTTCTATTTGCTTTTTATTTAATTTCGAGAGAAAGAGGCAATTAGAGATCTCTTACTATTGTTTATTAGGTTAATATAAGGCTTTATATATTTAGGGAGAGACTAATAATATCATCCCACTAATGCACACCAAGCACATTCTTAATGCGATAAAATTTGAGCGGAAGCTTGAGTTTTCGTGAATCCACTTCGAGAGAAGGCATCTATGTGTAGTGTGAATCATTCTTCTTACCATAGCTCTATCCTAATTAGTGTGTCATGTGTTCTTATTTCTAATTTAAACCTAGTTGCTTAAAGCAATTGTTTTATTTTTGTTCAATTGCATATGCATTAATATGGAATGAGATTGTTCTTAGAAACTGTATGTTTTAGTTGTGATGCAATGTCTACTGCATTGAGCATAGTATACACAATTGTTATTTTAGAACTGTTTTAACCTAATCATTATGTTACTGTTTTGCAAATTCAATTCAAAATATGAAATCCTTAAAATTGGCCCTTGTGGAGATGACTTAGGATTTATTACAAGACTACAATTGACAACGTACACTTACATTTTCATGTGCGCGGAGATGTTTATGACTTAACCGATGTGAGTCTCATCATAGTTAGAATTCAATGTAGCTATATCGTTGTGCACACCCGTGATCAACTTTTTGACACCATTTTTAGGGGTTGATTTTCATTTAAGGTATTATATTTTGTTTTTAAAAAGCTAACTAAATCGATTATTTTTGTTGTAAATGCATGAACGAACGCTTAAGTACACTTTTTAGCATTCATTTTTAAATCGAGAGAACCTATCTCCACCGAAGACAAAGGGAGCGAAGAAAAAAAAAAGAAGAAGAATGGCTTAACATTGAGGTAACAATGTACCTAATGTGCCTATTATTGATAATGTTAACCACAATATCAATGTTAATCCCGATTATGTAGTAGATGATAAGAACAGAGCTATTAGGGCTTATGCTGGCCCTAAAGTTGATGTTTTGAACCCATGCATTGTAACGCCTCAAATTATGGCAAGGTCTATTAAATTAAAATTTGTGATATTTTGAATGTTGCAAACCATATGGCAATGTCATGGTTTAGCCTCTGAAGACCTGCATCAATACCTTAAATCTTTCGTAATGGTCAGTGATTCTTTTAAAACACCTGAGGTAACACAAGAGAACCTTAGACTTACATTTTTTTCCTTATTCTCTACGAGACAATACTAAACTTTTGGTAGATACTTTGCCTCCTAGGAAAATTACCTCTTGGAAAACTCTAGTTCAAAAAATCTTTTACTAAATATTATCCTTCTACTAGAAATGTTGAAGTAAGGAATAAATTAAAATTGTTGGATTTAGGAAATTTTAGGATAAGTAAGTTAGTGAAGCTTATGAGAGATTTAAGAAGTTATTGAGAAAGTGTCTCTATCATGGTCTACCTTATTCAATTCAAATAGAACAATTTTACAATGAGTTAGAACCAATAACCAAGGAGATATTAGACGCATCCATGAATGGATCACTGTTAAGAAAAACTTATAACGAAGCTTATGAGATTCCGGAAACTATATCTTTGAATAATTTCCAATGGTAAAAATCTGGAAGAACTTCAGCAAAAAAAGATACAAAAAATAATTATGATGCATTAACGACAATTCAGGCATAGATGATCGCAATTGCCAATGCTATGAAAAGCTTCCAATTGAAAACTTCTCAATTTCATAATGCATTGGCAATAGGTTAAACATATGAGGAAAGCTTTGCAACTTACAGTGCATATCATATACGATTCTTGTCCGCATAACTCATTATCTCTTATGTACAATATGGCAAATACTAGCATTCTTAAACTAGTTAAATCTATATTCTAACACTGACGATCCTGGATGGAGAAGTCATATCAATTTTTCTTATTCACAACTTAAGAATGCGATGAGACTTAACCTGGAATAAATAACTCCTCTAGATTTAGGAATCAAAATTAAGGATATAATCACCATCAAAATTTTAACCAAGACTATCAAAAGTCTACCCTCAACAACAAGTTCCTGGAACTTCACTAGAAATTATGTTCATGGAGTACATTATCAAGATTGATGCGGCCATCAATAATCAACAAACAACAATGAGGTCTAAAGTTGCAAATAGGATAGCTAGCATTGCAATTACAAAAATAAACTTTTAGGTAAACTCTTTTTAGACTGGGATACTGGAGATGAAAAGTAAGAGGGAAATGAACAAGTTCAAGCAATTGAATTGAAAAGTACAAAGTCTTTGATTGTGAAGGTGGAGGAAAAACATTTGAAAGACAAGATAAGAGTTGAGTTACTAAAGCAAAAAGTAAACAACGTCGCAAGTAAAATATTGGGAGACCTTGCTATAGATAAAGGGGAATGTAGTATGGTCAAGAGCCCATTTTTAGACAAATCGACCAAGAAAAAGGGGAAAGAAAGGAAAACACCCATGTTTACACCACCTTCTTCACCCTATCCTTAAAGGTTAAGCAAAAAGAAACAAGATGAAAAGCAGTTCAAAAAGTTTTTAGACATTCTCAATGAAATCCATATCAACATTTTTTTGGTGAATGCATTGAGACAAATGCCTAACTGCACTAAGTTTTTGAAAGATTATCTTTCTAATAGAGTAAATTTGAAGAACTTAAGATCATCTCGTTGACTAAAGGGCATGGTGCCAAGATTTTAAAAAAAATCCAAGAAAACAAGAAGACCCTAGAGCTTTTATCGTTCTATTGGAGATAAATCGCTAGGGAAAGCTCTATGTGACCTTGATGTCAACATTAACTTAATGCCTTGTTCATCTATAAGGCATTCGAAAATGGCGAAGCGAGGCCAACCATAGTTATTCTTCAACTCTTGGATCGATCAATTAAATATCCTGAAGGAAAAATAGAAGATATTATAGTTCAGGTAGATAATTCATATTCCCAGCACGCTTGAGAGTACTAGATTTTAAGGCAGTCGAGGATGTTCTCACATTCTAGGTCATCCAATTTCTAGAATAGGGAGAACTATGGTGGATGCTTATGAGAGCACTATTACCATGAGATAAATGATCAACCCATACAATTTAATATTTATGACTCATTAAAATACCCTCCTAAGTATGAGACATGTTCAATGATTAGCACAACAGAAGAAAAAAATTATAAAAGTAGTTGAAGAAAAAGTGTTTGAATGCTCTCCGCATAAAAAGATGCTGAAACAGCATCTCTTGCATTCGAAGAGGAAAAAGCATAAGAATGCAAAATGCTTTCTATCTTTAGTTGTTTTGATGCATTAAGTTTAGGGGAAAGGAAAAGCCCACAAATGAAACTATCTATTTTATAACCATCTACTATAGAATTGAAACCACTTCCAGAACATATGAAGTATACTTATATAGGAGAAGAAATACTCTTTCATTCATCATCTTGTCATCTTTAAAACCAGAAAATGAGAAAATACTCTTAAACCTATTACGACTACATAAGAAAGCTATTGGATGGGCGCTTGCAGATTTCGAAGGCATTAACCCATCTTTCTATATGCATAAGATAAACTTAGAAGAGAGAGTAGGTAAATCAGTTGAGCAACAATAAAGATTGAACTCTTCTAGGAAGAAGGTTGTAAAAAAGAAAATCATTACATGGTTGGATGTACGTGTCATCTATCTAATTATGGACAACAACTTGGTACGCTCTGTCCAATGTGTGCCAAAGATGGGTGGCATGACACTTCTTCAGAAGGAAAAAAAAAAAGTTAATCCCTACTAAATGATAACTGGCTGGCGTGTTTGAATAGATTACAAGAAGCTTAACAAGACCGATAATTTTCCTTTACTATATATCGGCCAAATGTTGGACCACATTAATGGTCAAGAATACTATTATTTTCTTGATGGATATTCGAGGAATAATAAGATAACGATAGATCCTAAGGACTAGGAGAAAAGAACTTTCACTTGTCCATATGGAATATTAGCTTTTAGGCGAATACCTTTTGGATTATATAATGCACCCCTAACATTTTAACATTGTATGATGGCAATATTCTTTGACATGATAGAAGTTATTATGAAACTTTTATGGATGATTTAGCTGACTTCAGAAACACCGTTGAGAGTTGCTTAAAGAACGTAGAGAAAGTATTGAAAAGATGCAAAGAAACTCACTTAGTTATAAACTAGGAAAAATGTCATTTCGTAGTAAGTGAAGGAACAATTCTAGTGCATCAAATTTCTAAACTTGGAATGGACGTAGACCATGTCAAAGTTAAGTGCATTGAAAAATTGGGGGCCTTCTAATACGGTTAAGGGAATTCGAAGTTTTTTAAGACATGTTGGTTCTATTGACGCTTTATTAAAGACTTTTCCAAAATTTCCAAACCGTTTTTGTGATCTTCTAGAGATTAATAAACCTTTTATTTTCTTAGAATAATGTTTGAGGGCATTCGAGTCCCTAAAGCAAGCTTTTGTTTTCTCATAGATAGTAATCTCTCCAGATTGAACAAAGTCATTTACGCTTATGTGTAATGCGAGTTACTATGTAGTTAGGGAAATTCTAGGATAAAGAAGGGAAAAGTTAATTCAACCAATTTACTATGAAAGAAGAACAATGAACAAGGCTAAATTGAATTACACCACTACAAAAAAAGAAACTTTAAGCCCTGGTGTTTGCATAGGAGAATTTTAGATCATATTTAGTTGGATCAAAAGTTATAGTGTATAGAGATCGTGCTACAATTCAATATTTAATGACAAAGACAAATTCCAAGATAAGATTAATTAATTGGATCTTACTATTTCAGAAGTTTGATGTTAAAGTATGAGATAAAAAGGGGTGTGAAAACATAGTTGTAGATCCTTTATCACATCTTGATCAATCAAAATGCAACGCTCCCAAAATTGATATTCACGATAACTTTTTTAATGAGTAGTTACTTTAGTTAGATGTCATGCAAGTTGTGGAAACTCCATGGTTTGTTGACATAACTAACTATGTGTGTAGTAATATCAATTCGGTCGATCTATCAAACCAACAACTAAAACATTTCTTACATGATGCTAAATTCTAAATCTGAGATGAACCCTATCTTTATAGCTAGTGTGTCGATTGTATAATCTGGAAATGTGTTAGGGAAGATTAGATATTAAACATTCTAATTGCATGTCATACTTCACCTTGTAGAGGTCACTTTTGAGGAAGAATGACGAGAACCAAGATCTATCAATCTAGTTTTTATTGGCCTGCTATTTCCAAAAACAGTAACTTAAATGGTAGAACATGTAATGCATGTCAGAAACAAAAATGAGCAAGAGGAATGAAATGCCTATAAACTATATTCTCGAAGTTGAACTCTTTGATGTTGCCTATTTCCACCATCTTACGACAACTTAAAATATTCTAGTTGTGGTTTGATAAGATTTCTAAATGGCGCAAAAGACTGTAATCAAGTTTCTTTATAAAAATATCTTCACTTGTTTCGGGACACTAAGAATATTGATTAGTGATAAAGGATCACACTTTGTTAATATGGAAATGACATTATGTTGCATAAATACAATGTGAAGCATGACATTGCAACACCCTACCACCTTTAAACAAATGGACAAGTTGAGATCTCTTATTGAGAAATTAAGGAAATTCTAGAAAACGTAGTATGACAAACTAGGAAGGATTGGTCCTTGAGACTAAAGGATCCCTCAGAAGACTCCATTTAAAACTCTTTTAGGAATGTCCCCATGGTGGTTATTCTCTGGTAAAGTTTGTAAATTTACTTAATTGTAACTGGCACTACAAGACATTTACAACAGCTAGAGTTAGAAGAGTATAGGCAATGGGCTTATGAAATTACAAAAATGTACAAAAGAGCATGCTAAGAAATGTCATGCCAAACATAAAATGTCAAGGGCATTCGAGCCTGTGCAACAAGTTCTTCTCTACAACTCAATATTAAAATTCGGCTCCATACTTAATTGTCATTTAATTATTTCCCTTTTGTATATTAGTTAACAGTTTAAATTACTGTTAGCCTTTTATTTTTAAAAATCCGAAGTGCAATTTGGGTAGTAGTGGAATAAAATATCAAAATTGATTATTTTTCAAATATAACAAATGGAGACTTCCTACACGTGTCAAATATCACGACAAGTTTACCCCCAATAACTATATTTTGAAAAGTAGCTAATGCAGAAATAGCTATTCGAGCAATAGTAATGCGTCATACGACATTAATAACTAGCATAAATGATCATATTCCCATATTTTAGCGTATTTAAACTACCCTTTTATTCCAACTCATTTCTAATTACTTTCTTAATTCTCAAATCGCTCTCATTTCTTGTATTCACCTTCACTTTCCAATCTTTCCAAATTATTCTTCATTTTCCATCTTTTCAAACAAACTAATGGTCCCTCATACACGATCAAAGATGGCTCATAAGAAATATCCTTTCTCTACAACCAAAAGGAAGGAGGACATCTGATAAGTTTTAATTAATTGAATTTATTTTTGCTTAATTCCCTATATTTTAATTTAATATTGAACTTAAAAATGAAATTTGTGCTTGATTTGAATCATATGGTAAATTTGTTAACGTTGAAGAAAGTTACCTAAAAATAAAATTTTTGTTTTTGTTTAGGAAAAAATAAAAAATAAAAATAATAATAAAAAGAAAAATAAAATTTAAGTTGGCAAATGGCAGATGCCATTTACCTATTAAAAAAATAACAAAAACAAGAGGCGGCCAGCAGCATACAAGAAAAAAAAAAGAGTTTTAATTTTTTCAAGGAGCATCATCAAACAGAGAGAGAAAAAGAAGAAAAAAAAAAGAGAGAGAGAGAGAGAGGTAGCAGCTGCAATGGAAGAAAAAAAAAATAAAAAATAAAAAAAAAATAAAAAAAAAAGTAGCAACCTCAAAATGGGGTTTTGATTCAATTCATTCTTTAATTTTTTTTTTTTTAGATTTATCACATGAACATTTTTTTATGATTTATCACATGAACATTTTAATTCAAGGATTATTTGTTTCTTGTTTTTATTTGTTATTGATTGCTAATAAATTAAATTGACACATTAGTTTATTCTCATTCAATGTTATACATGATTTTGTGATGTTATTTTTAATATTCTAAATGATGTTAAATTGTAGCAAAGGGTTGGCTCATGGGTGTATGATTGTGACTTTTCCAAATTACATAGCTTGCATGATAGACCTTACGGAAGCAAATAAACAAAATTAATTAATCGGTAGCTGTCTCGGTTAATTAATTTTTATTTAGTCATTCTCACTAATTTTAATGTCATTGTTTAGTTTATATGTAACACTATCGTGTCCAATTGATTGAATAATAAGATTTGGTTTTGATGTTGGGTCATAGTCAATAAAATAGAAGAACAATTACTTATTGTGACTTTTTCAAATAGGTAGACAAATTCTTGAATTGGAGAAAAACAAATTAATTGTGTTAACCTATGACCAATATTACAATTGGATTAAACTAAACTCTTTAATTGGAAGCTTTCATAAATTGTTTGATTTATTTTTATTATTTTATTTAGTTAGAATTTTGTTAAAACTCCAACCCCCTCTTTATATGTTTTTTAAACAATGAGCAATTAACTTGTTTCTTCTTTGATATTCGACCTGATTCTACTATTTCTACAAGTTAAAGTTAGAAGAGTCAGTAATTTATTTTGGCGACGTTGTCGAGGAGCTTAATTTAATTTCTCCTTGTTTTTTTAATTATTATTTTTATAGTTTATGAGTCGTTCGTCCCGCAGGAGAATATGCACTGAAACCAATTTGGTGTTAAATTATGAAAAATGTCATTTTAGGGCTAATCGATAATTGTACTAGGTTAGGTTCTACAATCCAGAAGTATAGAAATGGATAAATCCAAAGTAGATATTATTGAAAACTTACCTCACCCTGCCAATGTTAGGAGAGTGCGATTTTTTCTTGAACATTCAGGATTTTATCACAAGTTTATCATAGACTTCTCAAAAGTTGCTATACAAATGACAAGTTTATTGCAAAAGAAAGTTCCATTCAGGTTTGGAAAAAAGTGCAATAAGGAATTTGATAAATTGAAAGAGTTATTGACGAGTGCGCCCATCATTCAACCACCTCGATGGACTTACCATTTGAGATTATGTGTGATGCAAGAAACTATGCAGTGAGGGTAAATAGGTCAACGAATTGATAAGAATAGTCATGTAATATATCATGCTTCAAGAACTTTGAATCATGCTCAGTGCAATTATTCCACTACAGAGAAAGAAATTTTATCCATTGTTTTTTTTTTAGATAAATTTCAATCTTATGTACTCGGTTCTGAAGTTATTATTCTTTCTCATCCATGCAAATTTAAAATATCTTTTGTCAAAGAAAGAATCCAAACCAAGACTGTTGCGATAGATATTCTTGCTTCTTTAGGAGTTTAACATGAAAAATTAAAGATCGAAAGAGAGTTGAAAATTCGGTTAAAGATCATTTGAGTAGGTTGGTAAGAGAAGAAGATATTTTACCTAGCAATAACGACTTTCCACATGAACATTTGTTTCAAGTTAAAGGTATGGTTCTTTGGTATAAGATATAATCGATTATTTAGTTACTGGAAATCTACCCCATTTTTTAAGTGTATTTAGGAAGGCAAAAATAAAAATTCATTCAACATACTACGTATGGGATGAACCTTTTTTATGGAAATTTTGTTATGATCAAGTTATTAGAAGATGTATTCTTGAGAATGAATTTTCAATTTATTCTAGAGTTTTGTCATGAATATGCATGCGGGGGACATTTTGGGCCTAAACGAACAACTAGAAAAATTCTATATAATGGTTTGTATTGGGAATCTATATTTAAGGATGCATATTTATGTTACAAGAATTGTGAGAAATGCCAAAAAGTAGGTACAATAACAAGAAGAAATGAAATGCCTCAAGTTTCTATTCTTACTTGTGAAATATTTTATGTATGGGCCGCAGGTATTGATTTTATGGATTCAGTACCTTCTTCTTATGGTTTCTCTTACATACTTTTGGCTATAGATTACATGTCAAAATGGGTGGAAGCAAAAGTCACCAGAACTAATGACTCTAAACTTGTTATAGGTTTTATCAAGGCTAATATTTTTAATAGGTTTGGTGTTTCAAGAGTCATCATCAGTGATCAAGGAACTCACTTCTTTAATAGGACAGTTGAAGCTAATGAAGAAGTATGGAACGAATCATCAAGTAGCTACTGCCTATCACCCACAAACTAACGGTCAAGCTGAAGTTTCAAATAGAGAAGTTAAAACCATCTTGGAAAAGATGGTAAATCCATGAAGAAAAGATTGGAGTCTTCACTTAGATGATGTTTTATGGGCATACCGAACAACTTATAAAACTTCTATTGGAAAGTGACCTTACAGGTTGGTTTTGGTAAGACATGTCATTTACCTTTAGAAATTGAGCATAAAGCCTATTGGGCAGTTAGACGATGCAACATGGAACTAGAAAAAGTTGGAGCGTCAAGGTTACTGCATCTACAAGAATTAGAATAGTTGGGCCTAAATGCTTATGAGAATTCAAGAATTTACACAGAAAAATCCAAGTTGTTTCATGACAACATGATTATTCAAAAACGGTTCAAAATTAGTCAGAAAGAATTACTATATGATTCTTGATTGAAGTTCATGCTTGGTAAGTTTTATTCTTGTTGGATTGTCCGATTTGTTATTACTAATGCATTTCCCTATGGTGCAGTAGAAATTAAGAGGTTAGACACAGACAAAATTTTCAAGATGAATGGTTATAAATTAAAAAAAATTCATGGGGTGAGGTTGTTTCATGTCTTATTAGCTTCTATTTGGATCGCCCTACTTACTTGGACGACTAAGATTTTTTTGAACTTTGTCAAGCAAAACGACTTTAAAAGATTGCGCTTTTGAGGGGCAACCCAAGATTGTTCTTCTCTAGAACTTGATTTGATTTATTTTTAGTTTGATTTTCTTTCTCGTTTTTGTTAGTATTTTTATCATTTTATTTTTTATTTTTTTCATGTAGGACATTAATTTTCAATAAAGCATGACTACCAACTCTCTCAACACCAAAACGATCAAGTTCAAACGTTCACAAATCTAGTAAATTAACTCTCCTTATCTTTTTATTATTTATGTGAACACTCTACTTGATTTTGTATACATTGGGGACCAGGGAGGATTGCTTTGAATTTAGCATATTTTAATTCATACATGTTAATTTTTCTTTTGAAACTTTGAGTCTTTATTGATATCTTGAATTCTGGTAAGTTAGGAATGCATTTTAGTTTAAATTTTAAAGGATGATAGAGATGAGCATGATGATTAGTGTTTTCTTTAAAATTAGACGATAGCTTCTCATTGATTTATTGATTGAAAATGTGCAAAGCTTGATGCAAATTATCCACTTTTGTGAGATTTTGAGCCTTTGAGCAGTTTATTATATTTTGCTCAATTTATTTCTTGTTGGGTGATCAACATAGTAGGCTTATTCTAAAACTTGCTATTGAATACACTTTAAGACCATATTTTTGTATTGATGTTTTAATATGATAAGACAATTAGGATTAACCACTTTTTAGACTCTCAAAATTTCCACGGTTAAATTTTTCCCGTTAGTTTGCCATTTTGAGCCTATTTCATCTTCTTTCTTGAAAATACAACATTATATTTAACATTAAACCATCTCATTTGTTAATCTCAACAATTGCACCTTGACAAAAATGTTGCACTGTAGCTGCAATTCAAAAAGAAAAAAAGAAGTATCTTAAAGTACTAGCGAAAAAGAAAATCTATACCTTTGAAAAAAAAAAAAAAATTGTTCTCAACAAAAACCATGGAAAAATGGTGGTAGTTGTGAAAAAAGAATATTATTACATATTTTGGGAAAAGTTTGCCAAATCTAATTCATGGTTGTTTCTCCGATCCTTAGAGTGAGAAGAAAGTGTGGGGATAAAATTATGTCTTTGTTAGTCTGTTTTGTGTTTGTTGTGTAGCATTTCTATCATGCAAGAATAACTATTGGTCTTGATCATAAAACACTGAATTTTCCCTCTTAGCCTACCTTTACCTAATCCACATTACAACCCATGTGAAGTCCCTTTGATTTTTATATTCGATTCATCTATATTAGAAGAGATTTGATTCATTTGCATGTCTACGATAATAGTTTGCTATGGTTGATTTTGAGAGTAAAATACCCTAGACATTTTTAGAGTATCGAGAGAAATCTTGAGAGAGTGCTGAGTCTTGTTGCATTTGATTTTGATGAATTAATGAGATGCTTGAAAGTGGAATTAAAACATACTTGGGGAAGAAGCATGGATTAAGTGTTGCAGAATTTGATAAGTATTAATTAATTGAATTTCTTTTTTCTTAATCCCTATAATTTAATTCAATATTAAGCTTAAAAGTGTAATTTGTGTTTGATTTAAATTATAGGATAAATTTGTTAGTGTTGAAAAAAAGTTGCCTAAAAATAAAAATTTAGTTTTAGCTAAACAAATAATAAAAATGAAAGTTAAAAAAAGAAAAAAATAAATAAGTCGAAACTATTAAAAAAAAAAACACAAGTAAAATGTTGGGCCCACTATTCACACACATGTACATAGGAACGACTAACAAAATGACTAACTTTTATGAAAAAATTTGGGAATGGCTAAATTTTTTTTGTATTTAATTTTTTTTTCTGTATTTTTTTTGGTTGGTATTTGCGACGAAAATACCCTTATACCAAAAATGTATTAAAATTGAAAGAAAAATATGTGAATCGATTTTTTGTAACTAACTAAATTTGACAATTAATTAAATAAGTTGATTGTTGACCCTTTCAAAAATAAAAGAGAATTTGTTTACTAAAAAAATATATAATTTTAACATTGTACTTGAAATTTTAAAAGATAAGATTTTTAAAAATGAAGTCGTTGTTTCTTCAATAGTAAATACATACAGGTACATCGTGTAAAACCCCACTTTAAAAAGTCAAAATTTTTTAAATAAAATAAAATACATAAATTTATCATAGTTTGGAAGTTTCGAAAAGTTTGAGTACATTCTCAATTATTGGTGATCACTGCCGAACGTCGAACACCCATTTTCGCGTCGCTTTGAAATCTGCTCAAGCCCCTTGAACATTTGAAAAATCCTCCTGTCATACACCCTCCCCAGGGCCTCGCACCCCCCCCCCCCCCCGCCCCCTCGAACATCTAGAAATCAACGTTTCAATCCAAGCCCTCCCTCGCTATCCCGCATGCACTTCTCTCATCCCTCTCGATGCTCAATAGGTTACTAGTCCTTGTGTTTCTAAACATATTTGGTGTGCATGTGATCTGATTTAAAATGAATATTGAATCCCTAATTTGTACGTTTTTTTTTTGTAAATTGTTTTATATAAAAAAATCCTCCCATTAATCAACAACCCTAAATTTTTTTACTAAAGAGGGCCAAATTTCTCTAGGTAAACTGTATATTGTGTAAACTAGCACATGTAATATGTACTTGAAATGGGAGAGAGTCGTGTACATATAACTAATTATATAGTGATACGTTATTTGTGTATGTAGTCTGTATGTACGGCTTATGTATATATTTGGAGGCTTTTTAGCATATTTTCTGATAGTATGTACCTATGACTGATTATGTACTGATGCGTTATGGGTGTATGTAGTTTGCATGTACTGTTTTATGCATATGTTTGGAGTTATTTTGAGCATGTTCTGTGATAGTTGTACATTTATGTAGGTACGGATGCATTATCTGTATATATCGTTTTTATGTACTATTTATTTATATATTGTAGTGCCATTTTTTAAAAAACTAATTGATGCATTACCCGTAACAACCACATCGAAACCGTCTTTTTTTAAATAAAATAAAATTGATGCATAACTTAGGAGGGATGGTTAATTTGAAATTTAAAAAAAAAAAAAACAATCAATATGCACCATTTTATGTAGGAATGATGGTTTTTTTTAATATAAAAATTTAATTAAAAAAGAATTATACAAGGTATTTTGGACAAGAATCTTTTCTTTCACCATTTTAAAACTCATTGGATATGCCCTAAACATCACTCGAGCGCCTTCAAAACGTAAATGTATGTTGCCAATTTATCAAGTAATAATTATATCAAAGTCATTTTCTCAAGAATAGGCTCTTTGAAGTAATTTCATATTCTTATTTGGGTAGGTTAAACAAAAAAAAAAATTGGGTGAAATAAGCTGAAATGCAAGTGCGGCAAGCATTGTCTTTAGTTAAACAACATCAAGAGCAATACTCACTATATTGAAACATGCATAGTAAATAAATGGATGCTAAGTAATATGTAGCACATTAATAATAAAAATACAAAGATCACTAATTAAGACAATTCGCATGGTAGAAAACTAAGTTTATATTGCACATTAGTGCCTTCTCTCGAAGCACACTCTCGCTTCATGCTACTGCATTAATGATGTGGTACATATTCATTAGTGGGTGGTTATGGGGGACTCTCTCTTGACCTACTAACTTCATAATAGTGAACCTAATAACAATCAGTAAGGACCTTTCAATTCACTTTCTTCTCCCAAAGCAAAGAAAAACGCAAACAATAAATAGATGGTTAATCGACCCTTGTTAATTAACTTTCTTACTTTGTAAACATTAACATTTGTCTTGCCTTAACTAGTTACTTGGTTATCTCATTACTAAATGAACATACAAATACTTAACATTCAGAATGATGCCTACATTTTTAGTTTATGACAAATTTTTTATCATAGGCCCTAATGTTGTGATTATTATGAACAACATGACAAAAGCAGATTTAATGAATACTAACGATGAATTTCTACAGGTTTACTTGATTACAATTGATAATGTACACTTTCGTTTTCATTCGTGTAGTGATGCTTAAGACATAGCAAATGTGTACTACATTATAATTATCCATGGCAATTTTAAAGCATCGCTTACACACGATCAGTAAGCTAGTATAACGAGTCCCTTACCTTGGTTAAAATCCACTAAAGTTAGCTTAAGAATCCAAATTGTAACTCTTGGAAGTTTTCCCAATAAACAATGGCAAAAATAGCATCATTAAGACAAAATTAACACCCATACCATAAAAAAGGAACTTAGCGAGTCAAAAATACCCAAAATAGGCTACTTTAATAATGACTCCGACGAATGACAGTGGTGTATGGCCGAAAAAAGTCACCAACATGAGGAATAGCTGTTAGTGAGTGAAATTCAACGACTGCGCGTGAATTTGACGCACAAAGAACAAGGTTGGTTGGCTTTGGGACGTATGGTGAGATGGGAATGGGCGAAACTAGGCTCATTAACCCACTCAGCAGCTTCAGGACGCGCGACAGGTTCTGAAACGGTGGTCTAATCTAAAGCTGCAAGACACGGTGGCGCTGACAGCGACAGTTATAGGGGGCTATAGGTTGGTCGGTGCAAGACACGAGCATGGGAATCGATTGGCTCCAAGATCAAGGGAACAGTAGCAAATGCTTCTTCGAGACGCCTCTTCTGCTAGTTCGCTGACAGCAACAGCTACAGAGAGCACGAGCTCCAATAGTGTTGATGACGATGAGCTGGTCGGCGGCTACAATCAATGGGCAATGATTGGCCTCTAATCTTGTCAGAAAGTGCAAAAAAGGTTCCTCGATTTCAGAAACTGCACAGAATTTGAGAATAACACAATGATTTGTCGACTGCAGCTTATGATTAGTGTTTTTGATCTAAAAGCTTCCTTTATGTAAATATAAAGTCCAAATAAACTGCATAAATTACTAAAATACCTATATGTTTAAAATTCACATTTTTAACCCTATTTTTTAAATTCTAACTTTACCCATTACGGGAGACTCATTGAAGTCCTCCAAGGCCTAAATTAATTTAAAAATAAATCCCAACAGCCACGATAAGTCTAAAACTAACATTTTTCCTGTAGGGCTGAAACCTCGGGCTATTACATTAGAAGAATGTGAAATTATATGGATGACAGTTCTAAGAATTTGATCCTTATTGGATATATAGACTCTAATTTTCAAACTGATAAGGACTCTAGGAAATCCACATCATGATCACTTTTCACCATCAACAACGTAGCTGTAGTTTGGAAATTACTCATTAAGCAAGAATGCGTCGCAGAATCCAATGTAGAAGCGGATAATGTGGATGCTTGTAAAACAGCAAACGAGGTAGTATGACTGAGAAAGTTCATAGTACATTTGGAAGTGGTTCTAGGTATGGATAAGTCAATCATGTTATATTGTGATAACAATTCGGCTGTGACTAAATCTAACCTAGAAGTCAAAAAAAATAAGCATATAGAGAGAAATTATCAACTCATCAGAAAGATAGTGCATAGAGGCAAAGTAGTTGTCACTAAGATTAATACAGTTGACAACATTGCTGGTTCTTTTACAAAGGCTCTCCTGGCTAAAGAGTTTGATGGTCACCTAAACAGTTTGGGTCTATATGAGGCATCTTCTATAGTTTAGAGCAAGTGTGAGACTTGATATTTGGCTAACATGAAATCGACTTACTAGGACTTTAGTGCAAGTGGAAGATTGTAAGGGATAATGTCTTAAAGACCTAGTAGTTTGTAATTAAAGAATAAGGCATTTAATGTTAGACATTTAATGTTAAATTTCGTTTACTAATAAATGTATTATTTTTTATATATTATACATTTAATACACACACATCATTCAACATTATTGCATTAATGGGATTAATGGTAATACGCTCATGGTTACTTGGATGAACACTTAGACAAGTATATGAGATTAGATCCCGGGTCATTAAAGATTTCAACCTAAAATGTCTATAGTAGATGGACTAATGATGGGCATCTAAGTCTTGGTAACACTATTGGTATGGGTCGCTTTACAAAGGTTACAATATCGAGACATATGAGTGGAGGTGTCTATGCAAAAAAGAGTTTTTGTTTAGACGGGACCAGAAGTTTTATGATTCGTTTAGTAATTTAGTTTTAGACTCGCATTAATTACTTCATTAAGGATAATTATATATCGATGTGATCTTAATCCTGAGTGAGTTGTGAACTCCTACTTTATAAAAGCATTTTTGATGTGCATATGTGAGAATAACCAAACAATGATAGGTCAATAAGCCCCTCAGGGAATGTCCTAGTAGGTGGCAAAGAACACAACGTCACAAGAAGAAATTCATACTATTCTAAATATTGAGGAAAATGTAGAGTTGTTTTCTTAAGAACTGATTCTAGGCTTAAACGAAAAGATCTCGCCTCTCATTGGCACGAGAGGATACTGACTTATAATGGGACTATAAACACCTACTTTATTAAAAGAATTTGTCAACTTTAAGGAGAAAGATGCAATCACAAAAGTAGAACATATTTCTTGTTCTAGCTATGAATTACAAATAAGCTCGTGAAAGATCACAGTGATCGATTATATTCGTGGACATAATTTGTCCTTTAGTACAAAAGAGTTCAGACCTTTAACGAAACTAGAAATATTATACGTGCATTGCACGTGTATTTTATTTTAACATAAATTATTTTTAAAAATTTAGAATTAAAAAATATTATTAAATCAAAATTTAATTTAATTATATTTATGTATATGACTATTGTTATTATTTTAGATATCTTTTTTGGAAAAAAAAAACAATTAAATAAATAAGTTTTGAATAACAAAATTTAAATTTTTAAGAAAAAAAAAATGGTAGGTTATTTTCAAGAAAACTACGAAATTTTACATTTATCTTGTACAAAATTATAATTAATATTTATAATTTAGATTATTTAAAAGGGAATTTAACATGAATATTCAAGTAGGGAATAATAATTACATTTTCATCCCAAATTGATTTTAATTGCAAAGATATTCAAATGGATTTTTATACATAAATGATTTTAATTCCAATCACTATTTTGCCCTTGATGACCTTATATGGTAATTTTTCATTTTGTAATTTTCGAATTTATAATATAATATAATTATATTATTACATTGAAGGCTGTTTTTATTACATTTATTTTTTCCTTATATATGTTATAATTTTTCCTTTTATGATCAATCCTAATTTCCTTTTATTTTGATTTTAACCAAAACCAACATCTTCTTTCTTCTTTCTTCGTTTTTTGTTTAGTTCATCTAAACGTTGTAGATTAAATCTTCGAATTGTGCTGTTGACGTTTTGGTTTCGTCGACGTTTCGTGGACGGCATAGGTAATGTATTAATTTCCGTTTAATAATACCCTTATTATACTGAATTAATCGTTGTATTACGACATATGTAACCGTCTGCCTTAGCTGAAACTTCTGTGTTTGCTTTTTTTTGTTCAGTTCGTCATGAATATATCTTTTACTTTGTTATATTTTGTTTGTTATGTTCCGTAAATTCATGAAGACGTAATAATACTAAAATAATATGGTATGAACATAATTCATTTATAAGTGTATATACACAATAATACTGAAACAACAATACAGTATATATAGTGTAATTCCAATTTTTCCACACTAAGAACATAATACATGTATTATTATCCTCATTATGATTCACAAGACCATGTATCAAGCTCAACCAAAACTAAGAGGCCGAATAGTTACAAAATATATTGTATAAATACATTCGAAAGACATACACAATACAATACAGTTTCATTAATCCACGAAATCTCTGAACCTTCGATACTTCCTTCTTTCCTCCCACTATAGACAATTGGCGCATTTATTATTCTCCAAGCGAAAATAAGGAGAATCGTGCACCACTATAGATGTGTAGGGTAGTTTCTAATTTTTTATGGAAAGTATTTTTGGTGTTTTAAAAATGTATTTAACCATAAAATTTCAAACTAAATTCAAATGGGTATTTTTGTAAAATCTTATGTATTATTAAATGCAAAAAATCAAAATGAATATGGTTGCAATAAAATTGTTTTTTTGGCATAAATGTAAATTTTATTCTCCATATGGCTATGGATATAAAAAAGTATATAGAAAAAAAACATGAATTATACATGTATTTTTTATTTTCATTTTTTGGAATACTTTTATATTATATAGAATAAAGTCTATATATTATAAACTTTGGTCATTTATTTTTCCTTAGACTTACTTAATTTTAGTGAAATTTTGTTCTTACAATTATAAAACTATTTTATTATTTAAATTTGTTATTAATTAATAATTTTATACACGTTTGAAATAACAAAATATTATTAGGACAAAATTAGTAGAAAAATTAAGATTTAAAATAAACACAAATGAAGAATAACAAACTTCAAGTTAAAGGAACAATAAATAATGTAACAATTGTTATATAATATCAAAAATAAATGAAGAATAAAAAGTTAATATTTCGATACACTAATTACTTCAAATAAAATTACATTTTCCTTGTCATAATAAAATGAAGATTATTATATACTAACAAACTTATAATTGAAAATATAAATATAAGTTCTTCCACCATAGATTTTACCTATGTATTTTATCCCACTTGAAAGTATTTTTAAAGCAATTTAAAAATGAATGAAAGAGAAATAAGTTTTTTTTTTTTTTTTTAAGAAAAGAGAAATAAGTTTTAAATAAAAAAAATATGAAAAAAAACTTATTTTCCTTGTTTCTTTGAAATTCAACCAAATGAAATAGTAAAAAAGTGTAAATGAAGAATACTTTGTAAATTCATCTAACTTCAAGCTAAAGAACCTTGTATGCTATTAGAGAAATCTTTAAATCAAATTAATCATCTTACGCTTTTCAAGTAAATAACTCTATATATGATTCAACTTTTTTTCTTTTTTAGATATTACAATTCATATATTGTAATGACTAAACAACTTAATGAAATGAATAATAAAAATGGTAAGATCCAATATTTTTATAATCGGAGGTGGTGAAAAATTACAAAACTTTTGAAATTCAAATCAATAAAACATATAATTAAAAATTATTGTTTTTGAGATTTTGCAAATGAAAATACTCGTATATATGATAAACCTTATGAATCATGAAAGTGTTACATAAAAGTAGAGAGTTACATTATTAAATTGATCTTACTAATGATATCAATTTTATTAAATTTGATTTATGTTTTGTTTAACCATTTAATATTTAAGATTGTGGTCCCCTCTCCCAATTTGTAATAAAAAAAATTCAATATTGTGTGTTATTAAATATTTATTAAATCAATTTCTTTAGGTGGGAAAGTAGTGTTTATTAAAACAATATTTAAGAAGTTGAGAGGTGGAGAATATGAGAAGGTGAAACTTGTTAAAACTAAAATTGTAAAATCATTTTAAACTTATTAAAACTAACACTTATTGGTAATTATAATTGGAAAGGTGAAACTGGACCTAGAAAATATTTTTTATTTTTTATTTTTTATGAATAAATAAATAAAATATGCAAGAGTATGTGAGAAATATTAGATAAATAAAGAAATAAAATTATCGATTTACACCTTAAATCATACTTTAAAGTTGTATAAATAGAGGAGCAAATTTTCCTAAAAATAATTTAGAAAAATAGGTTTAAGATGATAAATTAATATATAAATAAAAAGTAGTAATATTATAGAAAAAGATAATACATATGTATACTTACCTTATGTAATCTTGTACTCTTTTCTAAATTACTACGGAACACCAATACTACAAAAGAAAAATAAAATAAATGTTAAATTAAGCATAAAAAAAAAAAAAAAAAAGTTAAACAAAGACATGAAGAATGGAAAAAAAACCTAAACAAAAGATAAAATTTATGTTTTGTAGAAATTTGTTGTATGAGAGATGTATATATAGTTGCATGAGATAGAAGTTACAAAACTTTTGACATTTCTCTATTAATAAAAATATGTTTTTAAATTAAGATGAACTTTTCATATTCTAACACCTTCATGCAAATGTAAGAACATGAAAAGATATTAAAGTATTAATACATGTTTTTATTGCATAAAAAATAAAAGAATTTAGAAAACATTAAAAAAATAAAAATTAATGGAGGGTATACTTGAAATTATGGAGAATCATTTGGATAAAATAGTCCAAAAAAGATTTTTCACATAAGCCACATTTTAAGGTAGTTAGATAAGCCTAATGTTAACAAAAATGAGTTAAATCCTGAATTGTTATAACTTTCAACCAATAGGTTTACGAGGGCTAGCTCATACTTATTGGTACAATGTTTAATTAGAGAGTGAATTTGAAGCGTTCAAATTCACATAATTATGCGGGACAAAATTAAAAAAAACGTAGAGTTTAATTTAGTAAACTTGGTAATTAATATATTAGATATATTAATTTAATATTTATTGGATAAACATTAATGAACATAAATTAATTTATTGAATAAATTAATTGTAAATAATTATTTGATAATTATTTAATTGAAAGATCCAAGTAATTAATATGTTGGACATAATAATTGCTTTAATATTTATTTGATAGTTATTAAACTGGAGAGTATTAATTATACGCTTCAGCCGCATATAATGTATGTTTATACCCTTTATTCCCAACATCTTATGCTAATGTAACTTGGAGTTTGATGTATTTTATAGTCTGTAATAAACCATACTTGGCACATTACTCAAGCTTAATGAGCAAGGTACATGGAAAACCTTTGGAAAAGCTCATTGAAAGGCAACTAAGTGGGTTTATGAAATATCTAAAGGGTATACTTAGCAGGGGTCTACTATTCAAAGGCTTCTACTATGAATAAACTAAAACTTATTGGATATGTTGACTCAAACAATGCTAAGGACCTAGAAAAAAGAGATCTCTTTCAACGTTTGTCTTTCTATTTGAAGACGGCCTAATTAGTTGGAAATTCAACTTGCAGTTTGTAGTAGAACGATCAACTAAAGAGGTAGAGTTTATATAGCTACATCAAAAGTTATAAAAAGAACTATTTTGCTCAAGGATATCCCACAAGAGCTAGGGTGTGAACAAAAAGAGGTGGATTTGCTCTGTGACAATCATAGTGCGATACGTCTAACTAAAAGCAACAGTGTCATGGGAAGCCTAAACATATAGATGTGAAGTTACATTTCATAAGGGATGCGGTTGAAAAGGGAGTCGTCTCAATATTGAAAATTAAGACTAATGACAATGCAATAAAGCCATGCCAACCAAGGCAGAACCAAATCAAAAATTCGATCATTGCCTAAGTCTACTAATCAAAGTAGTAGACTCTCCCTTCTCAACTAAATCATAATCATATAAAGAACTCAAGGCATTACATTCAAGGTGGAGAGTTATTACAAATGCGAATGACAACATACAAAACATCTCACAGAAGTGAGGTATTTGTGCATCATCAAGCACTAACTAAATCAATTCAATAGCTTATCACTCCAAACAACAAATTAGTTTCGAAAATCAGTTTCATATACAAAATTTCTAACCACCTAAGTTCTAGTGTCATAAGCACTATCTAAGCTTGTATAATTACCCTGTCCAGTTGAATAAAAATGATGATGGAAATAGTGTGAAGGTGGATGCATGTATTGGTTTATTTTCTGGATTTATGAACAGATCGAAAGAGTAAAAAATACATGGAGTTCTTTTGGTGGATGTAGGCCTTTATTTTGTCGAACCACGGACATGATATTGTGTTTTCTATCTCTCTATTCTTCTTTTGATGGTGGATGTGCATGATACAAGTGCGGAGAGATCTCGTTTGTGCATGAGGTGAGTGTGATCCTCATGTCTTCTACATGTCAGGCTCCAACTTTGGTTCAAATCAAAACAAGTTGGGTGAACTGATTTTGGGCTTCCATTTTGGACTTGGTGGATTATTGGAGGCATGTTTCATTTATATATTAAACTTATAATTTATCCCATCCATCAAAACTCACTTAGTTTTATTTAGTGAAATTCGGGTGGATTTGCTAATTAAATTTTTATAAAATTGTTATAAATATAATTAAATTTTAAAATATTTATATATATGATCATTAATACTATATTATAAATATTGTATTATGAAAAAATACGTGATAATACTCAATAATACAGTCACTATATTTATTTGCTAATTTTTTTGAATTCACTATATTTAAAATTATTTATTAAATTTGACTACTATTATAAATTTATCAAAAATTGTATTGTTTATTTATTTTTATAAAAGTTGTCATATTTTAAGCAATACTGTCCCATCAATTATCTAGAGTGGAATTTAATCCGAAAAGGAGATAATACAGAATAAGTGACAATTATATAAAGTATAATAGTTGAGAAAATAATTACTGATATAAAATTAGATTGTCAGTTGAAAACTAAAGGGTTTGTTTTGATTAAGTTTTTCAAATCAGTATTTATATTAAATATTAAAGTTTTTTATTGTCATCCCTTCTAAATATTTAAAATAAATCTTAATTTCAAATATTAATTTAAATATTCTTAAAAATTTACATTCAAACAAACTTTTGACAGTGCTTCTAAATATTCAATATAAATCTTTATTTTAAATAATCTTAAAATCTACATTCAAACAAGTTTTTTATTGCAATTATTACTTCAAGCTATTCAAATAAATTTTCATTTTAAATATTTTAAAAAAAATCTTAGGACGTAATATTATTTTTATATACTCAAAATAAATCCTCATTTTATATACTAATATCAAATACTTTTAAAATCTATATCCAAACCTCTCAAATGATAATGTTAATTATTTTGAATTAAGGTGTGTTTAGGAAGGAGAATGAGAAAGAAAATGGTCATGGAAAAACGATTATTTATATTTGGAGTGAAGAAAATGATTAATTGTATTCGGAGTGAAGAGAATGACAATACAAAAAATAAACTAACGGATATCGGATGAGTGAAAAAAAATTATGAAAAAATAAAAAATTATGAAAAAAAAAATAGTTAAAATAAAAAAACAAAAACATTAAAAAAAAAAAAAAAAAAAAAAGAAAAAAAAAAAGAGGTGATTACGAACAGAATAATTTTGGATCATTTGAAACCCGGAAAATGGGTTCTCTTTCAGTTTGCTTTCTACTTCAAATTGATTTGGAGCAAACCAAACAGCGTATTGATGTGTATGTTGGTAGATGAGATGATGTGTTGGCTGTTACCCATTGGTAAAAATTTAAACCAACCGAGGAATTTGGTCCTCATTTGGTACCTACTATTTAATGCCAATTAATTACGAGTTGACGGAAAGTATTGAAAATCCACTGTTATCGCAACAGCGTCACCTACGTGGCTGGCATGGAAGCCAACTTTTACATCTTTTGACTTCTCACCTTCGCATTAAACATTCGACAGTGAACTGTGTTTGTTTTAAGAATAATATTGAATTTTAAATTCAAATTACAAATCCGAACAATTTATCTAAATGGGTTTTCTTTTCTTTTTTTTTCTTAGAATTGGTTTAAATGAGTCAGTTTATCAAATATAATGTCTAATTTGTGTGTTTATTTCAATGATTATAATAAAAATATCACCAATTAAATTTTTATAATACTCGTGATTCTAAGAAACACCACATCACTACCAAATGTTGTTTTTCTTTTTTGAAATCAACTATAATAATTCATTCAATCAATAAACACTAGAGTTTGAAAGTTCAAACAACACTAAAACAAGTACATCAGGAGAGACTTGTCCTCCAACCAACATTCTCCTCACCACAAATCACAAAAAAATCTAATAAGCATAGCGAAAAGAATCTAGGCACCACCGACAGATTAGCTAAAGCGTCAGTAACTCGATTACAGCTTCGATTACAAAAAGAAAACGAAATTTCTTGAAACTGAAGAATCAGATCCATAACATCCTCAATAACAATGTTGAGATCAGAAACATCTTGAGAATTTCTGTTAACAATATTCATCAGATTACGAGAATCGAATTCCACCAACATTAGTGAGAGTGTATTACCAAATGTTGTTAAATTAGATTTTACTTAAAATCAATGTTTTTATTAAAAATTATATAAAAACTGCACTTCAAAACCATAGCTATGAATCAGGGTAATTTATGGAAGTGTTGTAGTTTAAAAAAAATATTACAAAAAATGATATAGTTTTTTTTTTTTGAGAAAAAACCTCATAACAAAAAATGATATAGTTAAAAAATGAAAAGAGGTAATTTTTTTTTGAAAATAGTAAATGGGACCCACGAAAATTACTTCTTTTTCCTTAATAAATTTTTTATTTAAATTGATTTTTCTCTCCCTATTATTATTCTCTCACCTTGTTCATTTCTCTCCAAATCCGAATCTTCTCCATTTCAAAATTTCTACAATTATTTGTGTAAATACTCATTTTGTAAAATAAATATCCAAGACCACTCAGCCCTTGTGGGGTTCGACAAGGGTTCGGCCAAACTAGGCCTTTAATCACAGGGTTGGCAATAGAGGTCTTAGATCACTAGAGTTGGCCAACAATTAAGCCATCATTAATTATTGTACAATTACAATTTCGAATGCTATAAAAGAGTTACAAGATCAACATCCGAATCCAAATTAAATTTAGCAAATTGATCGTAAGCTAATCCTAAAGTTCTCTCTAAAATACTTTTCAAACTTGTTTCTATCTTAGCTAGACATCAGAGACCTTGTGACTCACACCATACGGTGTAGCTAATTATCATTTTTCTTTTCAGGCATCTCGTTCTCCGTGAAACAAGTATTTATTGTTGATCCCGAATGACCATTTTTCAGTACTAATAGTTTTTCAACTTTAAACTTTAAATATTGTTTTTTATACAAAATAAATTAAATTTGTTCAAAAAAAAAAAAATTAGGTAGTTGATTATTTTGGCCCCAACCATTTGATTTTTAAATTTAAATTTATATTTACTTAAATTTTCTACACATTTTTTATCTTTTCTTTTGAAAAGTATATGAATCTTAACAAATTTTCATATTTTATATTTGAAAGCTATTTTTTTTTAGCTTTCAATTTTTGATTTCGTTTTATAAAATACAAATTAAGAAAATTATGTGTTTGAATAGTGATGGTAAACTAAAGTTTCAAAAACCAAAAGAGAAAAAGGAAATGATTATCCAATGGGACTTTAGATTTTAGTTGATTAGTATTTTTATGACTTTTTAAAGTTTAGAATTTAAATTTTTAATTCAATCAAATATTTTTGGGTGGCTGAGAATTTAGACTTTCGGTAATTTTTTTAATTTAAATCATAAATTTGATTTTTACATTTTTAGTCCATTTTAGACATATCTAAAATCAAATTAATTAATCAAAAAGGGTTGGTGGCACATTTATTTCATTATTTGGAGATAATGTAGTTCAATATTATGATGCTTATTAAAAAATATCCAATGCTTAATTAGTCAACATAGTCTATTAAGTTTTATTTTGATATAAAGGCTAAATTGTTACTCCAAAAATCATATATCATACCATCTATTATTTCTTTAAGATAGTTGCAAATTTTTAATTTAAGTCTCCTTTAAAAATATTTTTATTTTTTGTTTTTGAAATTTAAGTCGAAACTATTAGTAATTTTAATAAGTAACATGAACCTAAGATCTTGAATAACATTATTGTCACAAAACTATACTAAGATCTTAAGGAGATTGAAATGTACCTCCCAAAATCGTGATGCAAGAACCTTTCAAATTCAACAAACATGTTAATGTTGAAGCATTCTATCAATTTCTTCAATGGAAGATATGAATTTCTCTCTCTTTGCCTATGTAACAGCCCGGCTTTTAGCTCCATGTTTAACAAGGTTAGTTTTCGTAAATTTTAGGCTTACCGGGAGTTGTTTTAATATTTATTTTTGGTTTATTTTGGCTATTAAGGTTAATTCTCGGAAGTTGTAAAGTCGAAATTCGAAAACTAGGGGTATTTTGGTCATTTTTAGCCCTAGGGGCATTTTAGTAATTTTCAGGGGTTTTTGTCTTTATAAATAAAGCCAAAAACCTAATATTATTAGGTCATCATTATTTTGACAGTCGCCGACCATTTCCCTCAATTTTCGTGCCACTCAGCTCAGCCGCCGACAAGACCGCCGTGTCAGCCAATCAGATCTCTGGTTTCTGACCGTCGCCGACAAAGACTGTCGTGTCAGCGCCGCCAGCAGGAGTTGTCACCTCGGGATCGCGTGCCATCAGCTGCAGCCAATCGCGAGCGGAGAGAGAATCGCGACGACCAATCAGCGACTGCGACCGCCTCTGCCGTGTCAGCGCCGCCTGTCGATCTGCTCCCCATGTGCGCCGACAGCCACCGACACCGCCAGGATTTCTCAGCTTCTTATTAGCTCGCGATTTCCGAACCTGTATTTGTCTCCCGAACCCAGATTGCTGTCGCCCGAACCTGAAGCGGCGAATCCAGCACTGCCACGTACGCCCGAAGCTGTAGAAGTTGTCCTCTGCACGTGAATTTCACGCGCCGCCGTCACTGTTGCACACGCCGCCGCCGCCGGTTACTGTTCCAGTCACCCGCCACCGCCACCTCGCTGGAAAACGTTCGGGTAGTGTTTTTTGAGTATTTTCGACGTTCCGACTCAATTTTTGATGGTCTCAAGGCCAGATTCTCACTGTTTTGCACTGCTTAAATTATTTTGCATAGTTAAGCTTGGAAAACGGTCCCGAGACGCGTAATTCGAACACGATAAAGGAACCCGGTATTCTCGAGCGAGGTAAGGGGAAATTCTTGGCATTTTTACAAGTCTTTAAGCTAATAAATAGCACGTGTAGTTAATTTATATTACGAATAGTGGATGCCTTATACCTTGCTTGCTGATTAGTTACGAATTATGTTATGCATATTCTATGTATGGTTATGATCATGATATGAGTGCACCCATGAGTGAACGACCCATTAGAAGACCCGGGAGTGGCATTCCCTAACTGGATAGCCCCGGATGTGTGTGATGATCACTCGTGAGACCCGGGAGTGGCATGTCCCTACGGGATAGCACCGGAGTGATCTTCAGTACCCAGCAAGTAACTGATCTACTTGGATCCCACGGAACTCCTGTGTTTCTGTTTATTATAATTCTCGACCCTATGTCTAAGTTTCATATGTCTGAATATATCGTTTCCGTTAGGGAACCTTACTGAGTTTTATAACTCACACTGTTTTCTTCTATGGATTCCACAGGTACGCATGGACTCTACCAGGATGGCTGATCGGTGAAGCTGAAGGAACCATGGGCATGAGACGTATGATGTCGGGTTATTGTTATTTCTTCTTTTTGAGTTGTTTAGAACTGCGTCTTTAAAAAACCGTTTTCGATGCATGACAGTTTATCTCTGGATTTAGTTTTTATCTTAAAATGGGGTACCCGTTACTTGTTTTTGTACGAATTTTATTGATATTTAATGAAGCATTTATGATTGTTCCCCTGAGTTAAAGGGTTATTTTCAAACTTGCATGCCTGAGTAGAATGGGGTTTACTCAGGATGGGTCGGGTCTTTACAGCCTATAAGTTTACATGTATTTTAATAAACTTAATTCTCCTTATTTATTCTACTACATTTGTGATGGAAAAGTGTTTATATTTATAGGTAGAGAAAGGACCAAATTTTCTTAATCATGAGTTTAATCTTCCATCAAGAGTAACTTAAAGCATAAATGCATGAGAAACGTAATTCATTTTCAATTCCATCAAGATTATTGACTTAAAGAGAATTAATTCTAGAGAAACGTAATATATTCTTAAGTTTAACATTGCATAATTATTAATAAGAAAACATTTATTTTAATATTGACCAAATTAAAAATAATAAAACTTTTCCATGTCAATGAGTGAACGTTTAATTTTCTTACAGTCTCCCACTTGGTCAATAAGAAAATTCGAAATTGTTGTCATATGAAGATCATAAAACGCGTGTGATATATATGTTAAACACTTCATTATCATGAGTGCCTTAGATAATCGAGTTTGTCAATGGGAGTCATGGCGTGTGCACATTATTCTACAACATGATTTGTACTACAACATTAACCACCTTCATAACTAGGCCATATACGAAATTTAACTTAATGACCACATAATGTCTTGAAATAAAGATTTTATGTTTTCACTTATCATAAATGTGTGCACATTAGAAAACATCAATAGTAGATGTGAAGAACAAAAACTATTGAGAGCTCAATATGTAAGTACAAAATAAATGACATAGAAAATATTTAAGAACTATCTTCAAGACCAATGATTTCAATATGTCCCTGAAAAGTCTTTAGAGGTAGTCATTTCGTAAATATGTATGCCACTTGTAAATATGTACTTATTGACTCAACAAAATTTTTTTTTAGTTTAACATCTTGTATAGTAATCGTTATTTTAGGTCCATGTGTTTTGAACCCTAGGTGATCCTATCATGCTTGTAGAAAAAGGTTGTAGCTTTATTGTTGTAGTAGACACTTAATGACTTAGAGATAAAATTTGAAGCGGCAAACTGTACACTACAAGGAATGCCCCCTTCGGCGTCGGAGCATTCTGTCGCCGAAGGAATCCATTTTCGTCGCTTTTGGATTCAGCGACGGAGATCTTTCCGTCATCGCATGGGTCCCATCGGCGAAGCCAAATGCGACAAAGGCTTTGCTTTCATCGGATTTGCTCTTCACGGGCAACTGAGTTTCTCTCTGTCGGCGAAGAAGGCAAATGCGACGTAGGTCGCCTCTGTCGTTGTTGTCTACCACCAACGACAGAATATTATTCTATCGTTGTAGATGACAAATGCGACGAAGGTTTGGTTCTATCGCATTGGTAGGCAAATGCGACAGAGGCGACCTCCGTCTCATTTGATCTCTGGTTTTTTTTTTTTTGGGTTGTTAATTGTAACAAATTCTTGAAAATTATGTATTTAATTGGAAATGTTTGAGTCATTTGAACATTCAGATTATAAAAACAAATTCTAAAACATTAATAACAAAATGAAATAGTAGAATTCATTTAGAAGTAAATAGAACTCATTACATAATGACAAAATCTTAATACAATCTTAATAATAGAAATAGTGAAAGAAAACTATAGAACTACCATAACCTAAAGAGGAAGAACTATCCCTATAGAGAATGATGAATTGGTAGACGTCGAACGGGTCGTTTCTTGTGTTGGTCCAACGAACTCATCGTATCTCTGCAATAAACAAGAATTTGAATTAGAGTTCAAAAAAAACTTCATTATTTTTCATTCTAAAGAAAATCGGGCAGCATAACTGCGTATTTTCATGTTACCGAAAATAAAACATTGAAAAGCAGTTCAATTCATTTCAATTAGTGGTTATCTTTGCTGCAGGATAATCACAACACATATTAAATAAAAACGATGTTCGAATGACGGCTAACTTTGCTTCAAGACAGCCATCATTCTTAGGACTTATGTGAAAAGAAAGTTAAGTTAAGTTCGGAATATTGTGTACCTTTCACTTAAATGGTCCGGCACCACGCCCGCCCCCGAGCATTCTCTGCACTGCCTCCAGTGCGACGTTTATCCTTTCTTGGTTAGCCATTATCATGGCCTAGTTTTCGGTCAAATCCTTGACATGTTCCTTCAATTGCATGTTCTCCAATAATATCCTCTTAGTTTCAGGATCTCGTTGAGATGCACTACTAGCTAGCTGAAGAGGAAGAAGATGTTCTTCCTCGTTTCTCGGGGGCAAGTACTTCGTGCCTCTTATGTCGTCCGCTCGATTTCCTAACAAAGTTTCACATATTGCTTCATGTTTAATAGGTTCTTTGATGCAATGGATGATTCTCTTAATGCATCCATCTTCTCCTACATAAAAAAGAAGTACGTAACTTTATGTTAGTGGCGCCCCTGAAATAAAATTACTTTAATTTAATAATTAAGTTCATAACTTACATATCTCTCCCTAGCTTCGTCATTAATCCATTCACCATTTGCATCATTCCAATGAAATGTCTTAAATGCACCGACGAGACCAATGGGTTCGTGTCCAGCAGCGACTCTCTAAATTCAAAAATGGTATTTATTATGAAGTTAATATTGAAGAAATCAATTATGAATACGTATTAAGAAAGAAACATTAGGTTCGTACTACTTCGATAATAGATACGAAGGATATAGGCCCGGCTTGATGGTTGTATGGTAGGGGGCTCTTGCTTTAACTCCACGTTCGTGTTTGGCTTACCATTGCTGAGACGCCCACTTGTTGCTCAAGTAGTGTCAGTCTTCGATGTCGCTTACAGTACAGTGGGGCCTATTCATTTGTTCTTCCACTAGTTGTTTACTAAAGCAAAAGGAAAAAAAAGTAAACTTCATTTACTAAAAATATTACATAATAAGATAGATATATTTATGTATATAACGTACCAGTAATGTGTGTATAAGGTGTATCTATGATCCATCAACCCGGATTTCATCAGTTCCTCAAATACATCGCTTATGAGCTTATTATCCAAATCGAGGTCGAAGTGAGTTGGTCAAGGGGTGTAAGTATACACATGAAATTAGTATCATTAAGTACATTGAATACTTAAATGTAAATGTAAGGATTAATTATCAGGAGGTTTTGTTTAACAAATTCTTTTTCCGCCGGATTGATTTGCGACCAATCTGGTGCCCTCACAGGAAATGTCTGTCAAACCAATACTCCGACCTGATTGCTCAATGCGTTGGCATTCTTTCCAACAGCCTTCTTGTTCTCTTCACTGAACTGAAATTTTAGCCTCTCCTTAGCGACATTTTGTTCAAGTTTTCACCATTCGACGGGCTTCGATATCGAGTAGTACTACTGCTACTACTACCTACATCCAGAAAATGGACTATGAGATCGGAACATTTTAACGTCATATATAAAACTTTATAAGAACTCGATCTTACCTTCAGCCTGAGTACTAGCTTGTGTAGTGACTGTCGCAGGTATGCAATCAAGCTCCATACTACCTTAGTTTTGTCAAAAACCGAGTCAGTAAGATGCCTCGATGTATTAGGCATATTGATAACCTGCAAGTATTAAAAGTAGTGTTTTCATAAGTCAAATTGAAATAATGTATACATAATGAAATTAACAATAAAACTAACACTTAATCTTCATCATCACTATCGACATCAACATCCTGGTCTTCGTCATTAATGAATCTATTTTCATCTTCTTCACCATCATTCACAGATTGCTCTGTTATTGCTGGATCAACATCAAACCAACATATCAAATTTTCTTAATTCTAAAAACTAAACTAAAACAAAACCTAAAGCCTAATGCCAAAAACTATAAACAACCTAATTCTAAAAACTAAACTAAAACAAAACCTAAAGCCTAATTCTAAAAACTATAAACAAAAATCTAATTCTAAAAACTAAACTAAAACAAAACCTAAAGCCTAATGCCAAAAACTATAAACAACCTAATTCTAAAAACTAA
>JBBMEG010080694.1:0-11042 GCA_037832605.1 Cyclanthera cordifolia
AGGGTTAGGGAAACCCTAGTTCCCTAATTGAAAAAATATCTACTTGAGAACAGTCGATGCGGATGGCATTGTAAAAAAATAAGAAAAATCAAGGATAGTAGCCATAGTTTCAAAATATTCCTTTACTTGGCCAATGATTTAACTCTAATATTGTTCCATCTGCTTAAGTGTGCTACTTTTCCAACTATGCCATCCTAAGAACTATGAAAAGGCTCAAGAGTTGTTTCTTTTGTTTAGGTGCGCCGCTCTTATAAAGTGTGCAATTCTAAGAACTACTAAAAGTTAGTAGGTAGGTATGAATGCTAGCCTTGAAGGGAATACGAATAAACGTATATCTTCTACCATTCTAAAAATCCTAGCATTCCGTGTATGTGTATATTTTTTAGGTAGTTGAAGGAAGGCTTCTCATGGACACAGACATCAGAACACCATTCTTTATTGTTGTCTAGAGCTATTAGATGGATGAATGCACTCAAGGCCTCACAAGGGAAGGATATGCATGCTTTTCGAGCCATGAACGTGTTTCTTGTGCCAGCAATATAATGATGAATGCACTAGGGGCCTCAGAAAGGAAACATATGTGTGTCTTTAGGTCGTGTAATGTATCTCATGACCCAGTTAGTGTTGTGTTGTGTTTAGATCAGTTAAGCGCGTATTTACTTGTTGGTATCGTTGGACTTTGTATATTTTACCATGATTATGAATTCTTACTTAATATATTTGAACTCACCCTTATTATTGTTTTGAACGAGTAAGGTGGAACATTATGAAGATTGCTAAGTGAAGAGAAGCTTACAAGATCACAGGGGGAAGTCATTGCATTGTCATTTGCTTATTTTTTAGTCATTTCCTTCTTGCACGATATTTAAATTTGTAGAGTAGGTGTTTAAATTCAGTTTTGAATTATTTGGAAACTTTTTCCTGAGGCTCACTTATTTTTGTTTATAATCTTTAGAAACATTTATATTTATTTTGATTAATCGTTTTTGTTCATTTGTGTTGGTTTGAATTCATACATGTTAGTAAGGATTCTTGTTAGAACTTTTTTAGAATGTCAAGTCCTTATAGGTTGTATCAAAGCTCAGAGTTATTGATTATGTAGAATGATCTACTTAGTAACGAATTGGTTGGTGGCCCAATGGTTTCATTGTTTGGTGTTATTCCAATTCAACACCAACGTCACGGGACCGATTCTATAAAACACTATTAGTGCATAATCCTATGAAAAACTAGCATGGCATAACTTTTCGGGTGCAGAGCAGACAGACGAGTTACATAGGCTTATGTGCCAACAATAATAGGAAGTAGTGGCGCGGTAGTAGCACTATAGAGGAGGTAGCATCTTCAAGTGGAGTAAGTCAACCATCAACCCATCATTTGGCTGCTACGAGTTTGTTTTTTGATAGTCTAAGATAGTCGATGGATGCATTTCCTCCTAGCATACATCACAATTACATATAGCACTAGACTTATGAAGATAATCATAAGGATGTTTGCGAAGTAGAGAGTAGACCATCCGACATAATTTATAAAGTTTATGCAAATAATGTAGCAACATGTGCTAGTAGCGCTACCAGTGCACTCGGTTGAGCGAGTGGTGTCATCACCGCCAATAACTCTAATGATGCCGCCACCACCATTTATTTCTCTAATTCATCTAGTTCGAGTTGCATCGCCAACCTCTGCAGTGAATCATGTTTAGGATGTCGTTCCTAATGTCAAAATGAGGCTATAGAGATTGGGAAATGGATCAAGGAGTTTAGAAGATGGAATGCTAAGGAGTTCGACTCTAATTCAAAGGATTCTCAGGATCCAACAACCTAGTTAGCTTTATATAAGTCCTTATTTTGTAACATGGCTTTTGACACTAAAGAAATAGATGTGAAGCTCATATCTTAATAGATATAGGATTGTAGAGGTGAGATTCCTTGTTAGATGCCTAGCTAGAAGGCAAGACACAAGAAGATAGTAGCTTTTATTAATCTAAAGAAAAGTAGAATGACAGTTGTAGCTTATGAGAAAGAGTTCGTTTCCATATGACGCTTTGCTAAGCATTTGATTCATAAAGAGAAACTTAAGATCATATGTTTCGTTGGACTCCAGTTTGAAGTTGCCTAAGATGTTGGAGCTTTAGAGCCCCAAACTTATGCAAAAGTTTGTAGCTTGGCACATACTTACAATGTCGAGTATCAAATTGGAAAAGCTTGTGCATACGCTTACCAGGGTGCGGGTAAGAGTAGTGCACAAAAGAGAATGTTTTAGGTAGTCAAGTCTTCAAAAAAATCTGGCACTCAGCAGCACGCTTAGGCCAGTTCTATAGCAGAGACCATAATCAACAACAAGCCAGATACCAGGGTGTAGTAAGGCAGCTGGCGCAAGGTAAAAGTTGTAGCAAATACCACTTTCGTGTTTCCCAGGCATCCCTAAGAGCATGTTAGAGACGTGAAAAGGAATGACATCTAACTAGATGATAACCCTCCGTTTAGAGGGTTATTTAGCTTTCTTCTATTAAGATTTCATGCATTTTACAAGCTTAAAATATAAGAATTGTATGAATTTATATACAAATCAGGCTAAATACAGTACTTTGTCACTTTTAGCATGATAAATATGAAATACATTGAAATTGCACTCATATGGTAAAAGACTAGATATTTTATACATTTTATTACTAAAACTTCATCAAATCTTTGAGAATATTTATTCGTATAGGAATACCAATTGCGAGGCCATTGGCAAATTCTGGACAAACCCAAAGTTGGACGCATTCCTCATCCTAGTGCAGAGTCACAAATGTTTACAAAGGTAGCATATTCTCAATGTTAGCCGCTTTCCATAAACATAAGAAGAAAATTTCTAAAAAACACAAAATATCTCGCTTATTTCATCAAAGAATGATGGACGACAAGATATGTTGCAATTTTTCAAGCAAGGTTACTTTGACCGTAAGTCAAAATAGCTTGTTAAAATACGTGGAAGTGGACTAGTGGGAGAAAATCAAGAGTCTTCTCGTCCTATGGTCTAATATTAAAGTAAGATTGAGATAAAAATGTTTTTTTAGTCCTCTTAGAATTGGAGAGAGAGAGAGAGAGTTATTCCAATAGCGGATGAGCTTTGGAATCAGATTGAATTGAGCTCAACTATCCCGGCAAGAAGTTGATGTAATAACCCATAAGTAAGAACTAATCAATTAAACAAACGAATGGATTTTAGTCAAGGGTATGCTAGAAACATATCAATTTTCAGGCCACTTTTGAAGTTTTGGATTGGAATAAGGGCATTTAGGTAATTGGCCTCTATAGGTTTGAAAGGATTAAATTGTGCAAAACTCTAGGGGATGTTTGTTTGGAGTGTTTATGGAGATTTTATAAACAAGTTTTTATAATCTTTTTGAAAATCTTATACAAACGACCTATTATTACAATTTCTTTTTTATAATCACTCAAAATAACTCCTCATTTCTAAACATTCAAAATAAACACTTAACAATTTTATAAACAAACACCCCCTAGGGGATTAGTGTTGAAGAAGCTGAGTTTTATCCCACAGTACGTTTCTTGCCGCCGTGTTTTTGACCTGGTCATCGGTGTTCACTACAGTTGTGCCAAGCCTTGTCTTCGCCGCCGTTTTGGGAGAGTCTTGTCTAATTAGTGGTTCACGGTCGCCGTCATGGCTCAGTGCTTACCGTCGCCACCATTTGTTTGCCAAGGAGTCGGGTTCGAGCTTCCTTGTTGTAGGCGTGAACATGAGAAGTCCAGCAAAAGCTCATCGTTGCAGTTAGTGAGATTGCTCATTATGTCTTGTCGTGCTATCCAGGTGAGGCCGTTCCGATATGCACTAATGGAAAAGCAGGTCAGCCAGTAGTTTAACTAAGACGACCACCCCAAAACTCCTGTCCTTGACCATCCTGGATTGCCACCTCACCCTTCCCTTTTCTCCTTGACAAATCCTTGACCAATACCCTTCATTTTGTTTCCCTTTTTGACCTGTTTACTCACCAATATCCCCCCTCCCTTGTTGACTATTTGACCAGCACCTCACCACATCAACACCCTTTCCTTCCCCTTGATCCATGTTGTAGCATGTGGCACCACATAAACCAATGTTAACCCATTTACCCCTATTTTGACCTTGTAATCCAATTTTGACTCATTTAACTTCAACTTTAACCCTTATACAAAACAGTATGACTACATACCCAAAGTTTGCCAAATAATCTTTCTTTTATCCTAGTAATGCGAAATTAGACCATGGATCCTTTATGATTGTATTTCTTGGATTGTTAGGATCATTCGAGTCGTTGTTGTGATCAATAAGTACGTGCAACCGTTGAGTTTCATTAGAGTTTGAGTTTTTCTAGTTTTTTCACTCTTTGGTAATTTCAACATTTTGGTTCCGTTTTCATAGGTCTAAGGTTCTAGTCAAAGTTTGCTATGTACAAGATTTGATTTTGTTGACAGGGGGCCGAGGATGCAGTTGGATTTCAGGATTTTAGTTGATGGTTTCAGCAAAGGTAAGGGACCTGTAGCACTTAATTGTGACCTATGGTTTAATTCATGTACTTGTTGAACGCATTAACTTATATGAATGATTTGAAATGCCTTGAACTTATTGATCCTTGTATTGATTACATTGATAGCATGCGGAATGTACCGTGAGCACTATATGTATGATTCTGCAGGTCTTGTATCTATTGAAGCTTTTATTGATTTCATCTACATCATATAGCACATATTCTAATTATCATGTTTAGGGCATCATGTATAATGGTTATATGTGTTGATATGGTTGAACCATTGCATGTTTGATTGAAAGAATTATTCTTGAATGTTGTTCATATGTCCCAGTTATGGTCTTCCATGCCGTTTGATGCATGACATGATGATTTGTTTGTGCAATCAAGTCAAGACGATCAGATAGAGGATACTAGTATGTAAATGTGCATGGTTTATGGACGATACATACTAGTATGATCTCCATGATTGCCTAGAAATTTATGGTATTTTGTTGAAATTTGTGGTACATGGCGCTAGACCGATGTACGTGGCATAGGTCAAGAGCATGGTTCCCGACCTCTCGTTCAAGAGCTCTAGATTTTGTGTACATATGATTTGTATTTTTGTCGATGCTTTGTCTAATGCATACCCCGAGTTGGTGAATCCTTACTGAGTTTCAGATACTCACCCTTTCCACTATGGATTATAATATGTACAACAGAATTGTATTGAAATATGTGATCGACGAGTTGGAGACGACCATGAGAGGAATTGCATTATATTTAGAGTCAATATTTTATTTTTCTTCCTTCGACAAGGATTTTATGGGCATCATATGTTATTTATCTTCTTATTCATGTTTTATGTTTTGAACATAGGGGTACCCGATCCTATTGAAGTTTATGTGACCCAACATTAAATGCCAAAGATATGTATCACGTGTTTGAGAAATTCTTCATTGCTTGTTTGTTCTACTTGTTGTTTTAAATAATTTAGTATTTAGAAGCATCTTAAAAATCATAGGCTTGAGCATATACAAGTTATTACGTTAATTATCGAACAAAGCTCTAAATCAAGGTTATCTGCCCAAGTTTAGCAACTTTCAAGAGTTACTTCTATGAAATAGAGAAGAAACATGATTATTGCCTCCCAAAAGTAAGATCTAATTATTGAATGATTCTTCCACCAAACATGAATGAAGAATAAGTAAATGAGATTTACCTTACTTGTCCTTTCTTCATTCTCTTAAACTCAAGAAACTTCATTTTCCATTGACCAAGCTTCTTAAAATGAAAACATTTTCGATCCTTCTTAGTCATGATTGTCCTTGGATTACTACACTTACTCTTGCTTATAGCTATCTTCTTCTCAGATAAATTTGCCTTCAAGGTTCGGCCTTTAAGCTTAGTCTCTATAATTGAGGCTTTAGGACTTTTTTTCTTTGAGACAACATTTGTCTCCTCTTCTTTACCTTTGACTTTCAATAGAGACTCGAAGGTTTAAAGTTAATTTAGAAGAGTAGTGGGATTATAAAAATCTTATTCATAACCACATTGTTTTTAAATGGTAACAATCTATCTGATAGCGTCTCAAGAATGCTGCTCACTTGATTGGCTTTGTCTATAACAACCTCATTAAATTCATCCATGTTAAAATACGTCACTTTTTAAAGCACATACTCTCTCACACACATCCTTGTCTTCATCTACGCATTATGAATAGCCCAGAGGTCATCATGCTTTGCCTGAGACGACGGTTACCCAAATATCTCATGAAGGGTCGTCATTATCTCTAATAAAGTTACTATGTGATTTAGTTGCTCGGTCATAATGCTCGTAACACTTTCCAAGATATAGATTCAAGCCTTGTCATTGGCAAACACCTCATGAACATTTCGTGCCGCATTATGTGCTAGTTGCGAAGGACATTCTTCTGCCAGAACAAAGTTCTTGTCAAAAACGACAAGAATTATGTTGATATTATTTTTCGATGTAGTGTAGTTTTTAGACATAATGCTAAAAATAAGTGTAAAAAAAAACATATCAGTTTGATTCTTATTTAAAACTCCATTCATAAGTTTTGGCATATATATTGATTCTAAATCATCTCATTTTAAAATCACAAAAAAACCTACAACTATTATAAATTTCATGACATAACTACAAAGGTTTAGACCAAGTTTCGTCGAAGGATAGGTCAAATCCTCCTCCCTTGCATGAGGCTATATCAATTGAATACCTAATATCTAAACAGCTCTTAACTCTATAGTTCGAATTACAATTTTTTGATCTACGACTTGATTAACTCCTTCACAAATTTGTTGATAGTGCAACCAATCAATTCGAACATGCTACTCCTTCTCAAGTAATTTCGTTCAAGGATAGGTCAAATAATGAAAGAGATAAAATTCCTTTCATTTTCGAGAAACTTACCTTGAGGGATTGACTAAAAAAAGTTGATACGTAGCCCGATTAAGATCTCACGATACATGTTCTTGATAGAAATCACAAGATTAATTGACACCAATCTTTCTCGCACTATCAATTTTTAAATAAGGTTTTCCTCTTAGTCAAATGAACTAGGCTAATCTTGTAAATCCAAGTCACAATCTTTTACCTATGTTATTTAGATTGATTTTAATTTGAATTGTCATGTTTTTACACTAAAAATCTAATCACATTATTTGAGTCTGCACAAAGTTACCTATGATTCTCGGTCGTTTCAATTCTTATACCGCTTTCCTAGGTAGAGGTGTTATGTAAACATTTATCTTTTAGTATCCATATCCTTCGGCATAACATTTATTAGGTAGGGTTCCGTTCTAACCGATCCTCGCATAATTAAATTGCTCTTTTGTTAATCATATGAGCTAAAGATTTAACTGATAGCCATTAATCCTATTAATTCTATCGACTTAAAACCATTTTAAAATCATATATTTATTTTTGTAACAGACTGAAAATGAATATTTTTTGTTCTATTTTGAAAAATATTTTTCAAAAATAATATAATCCAAACATTCAACATGAACATTAAAATAAATAAATATTCATTATCGTGAGATCTATATGTTTAACAATCATAAATATGAAGTATTATTCCTTAAATATATCTAATGTATTTAATACATATTTAGAATGCATGAACCATTATAACCTATAGTGAGAATTTAAATATACACACACATATATATACACACATATATATACACACACACACATATATATATATATACATATATATATATATATATATATATATATAATGAAACAACCCAAAATTTCATTGGAAATTTCAGGCTATTAAATGGTTTAAAATTAAGTTGGTTGGGCTCTGTTTGATTGAGAAATTAAATTTGTATGGGGATAGCTATGGTAAATAATTTAATGTAATGGTCTTAGTTTAATTTAGGAATTAACATCAAATGGGTAAGTAAATTTATTTATTCCAATTAGTTTTATTTTAGCTTATTATAATATAGGTTTTTTATTTTTAAATAGAAAATCCTAAAAATAGTGTTGCTGGGATTTGGGAAAAGTTAAATGCATTTTTTTTTTTAAATTTAGAATAGGAAAAAAAACCTAAAGGGCAAAAAAACCTAAAGGAAAAGGAACCCTATTTAAGTATAGCTTCTCTCATTTGTCAAAATGTGTGTCGTCAATTGTTCTCTCTCTAAAATTCGTACCTATCCCAAAATAAAAATCCTCCTTATTCACTACGTCGAGAAGAGAAAAAGAAGAACACAGAACAAAACACAAAATAGAGAGCAAAGAACCAAAATAGATTGTAACGAAGGAGGATAATTTTGTATTACTTGCTTAAGATTACACAGAGTAGAATGTTCAATAAATAAGAGGAAGATAGGAGGTAGAACATTAATACACTGATGTAAAGTAACATATTAAATGAAGCAACACTAAGAAGTAAAGCCAATAAATTAGTAGACGGCCTTCCCACATTACTTGCAAGAGAGTAGGTAGCAGAGAGTTAAGGTATTGGATCAGAGAAGTTAAGGTGATGTGATAGCCCCCCTCAAATGAGGCATGAAAGCGATTGAAGTCCGAATTTGATACGCAGTGCCAAAAATAGTTGTGGAGATAACGGTTTTGTCAGCATATCTGCAAGTTGATCCTGAGAACGAATATGACGAACTTCCAGTTTGTTGGAGAGAACTTGATCACGGATAAAATGGGCATCAACTTCAATGTGCTTCGTTCGTGCGTGAAAAACCGAGTTACGGGCTAATGCAGATGCAGATACATTGTCACACCAAGTTATTGGAGTAGTCAGTAGAGGAACCCGCGAGTCTGTAAGCAGAGAAAGAAGCCAAATGACTTCACATGCAACAAGAGAAAGGGCACAATATTCAGACTTCGTGCTTGATCGTGCAACAACAGCTTGTTTCTTAGACATCCATATGATTAGAAAGTTGCCAAGATATACACAATAACCAATCACTGATTTCCTATCATCCAGACACGAGGCCCAGTCAGCAATAGAGAAGCTTGTCAGCTGCAAGGAAGGAGCCGGTTGAATGTGGATTCCATAGGTTTTAGTACCTTGAAGATAACGTAGAACACGTTTCAAGGCTTTCCAATGGGAAGTGTGAGGTGCTTGATTGAATTGGCTAAACTTGTTGACTGAGTATGCAATATCAAGGCGTGTGTGTTGTAAGTAATGAAGAGAACGATAATACTTCTATAAGGTTGAACATCAGTAAAGAGATCACCATCATGTTGCGACAACAATTTTCCAGGGAGCATGGGGGTAGGCACAGGTTTAAGATGTTGTAGATGATGTTTCACAAGAATATCTTGAACATAGTTATTGTGAGTGAGAAGTAAACCAACAATAGTTTTGGTTACCTAAATGCCAAGGAAGTAACATAGCGGACCAAGATCTTTAATGGCAAAAGAGGATTGTAACTGATGTATAATGGTGTGAATAAGAGCGAAAGACGATGCAGTAAGAATTAGATCATCAACATATACCAAAACATACGCAACACCAGCAGAGCCATGAAAAAGAAACGATGAATTATCAGCCTTCACTAGTAGAAACCGGACTTTTAGTGTCAGTCATATGCCGACATCTTTCATAAATGGTGTTGGACAAACGACCGTCATTAATACAGGTGACATTAAAGACATTTAGTGTCGGGCACATTTAGTGACGGGCTAAAACCGTCACCGAAGACCTTTTTTTGTCTCGAAATGGCGACTGTGCGACACTTGCTCTAACCCGGCGAGCAAGTCAGCCGAACCAAAATAGTTGAGCGGGTGGCACAACAGGTGCAACCTCTATCACGGACGTCGTGAAAAGGTTTTTGAAAAAGGGAGAAAGAGAGTTTTAGAAATGCTTTTATCTTTGAAAGCTATATGACAAGATGCAATAAGAGACATATCAACTAGCTTGCATTAATCATATAATCACTTAGTAGGAAGGAAGCTTCAAGAAGTCATACCCCCCTATAGCACATTTTGGGCCATAATTGATGTGATACCCTTGCATATGAAAATGGCGAGGAGTCAACATCTAGATAAAAATGAAGGAAACTATCCTAACATGCAATACTAACAAAATAGCATAAAGACATGATGATAAGGGGTGTAGAGGTTCATGCGGCTATGTGCAACACGCACTGGACAAGCAGGACCGTGACATTCTCCCCCACCTAAGTGGTTGACGACCCTGTCAACCAACTCAACCCGAACTCAGCGATCGTCTGAGCAACTTGCTTTTTTGTCCCAGCGGACCTCAGAGCCTACAGCTTTCTTCCACTTGTCGAAGAACTCTTATACGAGTTGACTTGTGTCCATTGCTTCTGTTTCTTCAGCTAACACCCCAAATGAATTCTTCAATGGGATTGACGAACACGATGCTTCATGACTTGTTTGGAGGCTCTTGCCTTCTTGTCTTGTGGCTTGTCGTTGTACTACTATCTTTGAGCCCTTGGGAACTGCACTACCGGCTTTGAACTGACTAGAGTGTCTCTTCGGACTAACCCAGCCGCTTTCGTACCTTGTTGCATCACTTTGATGACTTGGTACTCCACTTTGTTTATCCCTCCACTCTCTTGTGGGGTTGTACTCATATCGTCTCCTTTTAGACCAAGGATGGACGTTCTTGCGAGACACTTCGTCTTGACTTTCGACTAGGCCCTTGTTATATCGAAGGGCAGACAAATACCTGATTGCCCCTACGCGAGGGGTCATTTCAATTTCTTCTTGCTCAACCTCGGCGACTGCATCTTTGGCCGACTGAGCTTCAAGATTCTTACTCATCTTGAGAGAAACTTTCAAATCTTTAACGACCTCTCGAGTAGGACATTCTCGTACATGATGAGGTCCATTACATAAGAAGCACGATATGTGGCCTTTGCCACGAGTTTTCACTTTTGGACGGGGAAGGTCTGCGTTCCCCACTTTGACCACTCGGTCGGTCTCCTCCCTCACTCCTAGGAGAGGTCGGTTGAAAATTTATGTCATCTTGATACGAAGAGGTTACACTTTCTCTTCGCTCTTGAGGCTTCTCATCTATTGGTTC
>JBBMEG010080695.1:0-11042 GCA_037832605.1 Cyclanthera cordifolia
CCAACAAAAATGGCAAAAGTCACCAGAACGCTTCAACTCATTTAACCGATTTGATATGACCAACAAAGGCCTACCGATAAATAATTAACCGGTTTTATTTAACTTATCATGACCAACAAAATGGTAAAATAATTAACAGGTTTCATTTAACCGATTTGATCATGACCAAAGGCATAAATAATTAACAGGTTTATCGATTTGATCATGGCCAACACAATGGTAAAAGACCTATCGATAAATAATCCACAAAATTCTTATAATGTTCTAATTCAAAATAGCCCAGAAATATAGAAATTTCAACCAGATCTAATATCATATGCCAAGACTCAATAAATCATCAATTTAACATACAAAGATTACCTAGACATGCGCTTCGGCTGTGCACTGCATAAATCGAGACTGGGCTTCGGCTGTGCACTGCATAAATCGAGACTGGGCTGGCCAGATTTGGTTTGATTTGGTTTGTGCAATACAGATGGGCGGCAGTTTTTCTCTAGAACGAAAAAGAACGAGAACAAAATCGTGGGAGCGAACGATAAGGGGAGAGAAAAATGTTTAATTTTTCTTTATAAAAATGGTCATTAAATGATTTTACGGACAATATTTAATTGGAATAAGATTAATCCAATTTAATCTATAAATATTGTTATTTAATTAATTTTACAATCCTTAACAAATCTTTCGAATAATAACCTTTGAATTTTGATTTAAAGCTTTAAAACTTCGGGTTATTACATTAAAAATGCGAAAGAGAAGGCGAGGATGTTGATAAGGGAGAATGTTTTCTTAATGATGCTACACTTCAATATTTCTTAAACGAATTAGGTTGTAATAGACTAGTCCAATAATGCAAATTTTTATTCTGAAAATAATACTCTTTCATATGAACTAAGAGGTGGATACAAGTGTTGTCTCTAAGAAGTTTAGTTCATGAGCTTAGAGCTCAGGAACAAAGCCCAGATGTTGGACCTAAAATGCTAAACATTAAGAAATTTTTGTGTAAATGCAATGCATCCAAAAGTAAAAATAGTCAAGACTAAGAAGGATAAAAATTGTTTCCATTGTCAAAAACATAGTCATTGGAAAAGGATTTGTCCTAAGTACAAAGAAATGAAGAAACTTAAAAGGAAGGTAAATTGGATTTACCAATACTTGAGTCTTGTTTAGTGGAAGAATTTTTCATCTCTTGGATAGTTGATTTAGAGCCACTAAACATGTGCGAAAGTGACAGTTGGACACTGAAAAATAGTCATAAAGGTTGGGAATGGAAAAGTTGTTTTAGAAATTGTAGTCAGAGACGACAACGAGATATATTAGAACAAACGAAAAAGAATTTTTCCTAAATCCAATATATATCTTTAACATGTAAGGTTGAGTCATATAAATTTCAATAGGATTGAAAGGTTAGTAAGAAGATAGTTCTCTAACTAGGTTAGAGATGAACATCTTACGTGTATGTGAATTTTCCATAAAAGATAAGATGACCAAAAGATTCTTTACAGCAAAGGGAGCTAGAGTAAATCAACCCTTAGAAGTTATACATTCAGTCTTACATGGTTCGATGAATGTTAAGGTTTGAGAGGATATGAGTACTTTGTATCCTTTACGGATGACTACTCTAGATATAGGGCATTTATCTAATGCAACATAAATCTCAATCTCTTGACAAGTTCAAAGAGTTTAAAGCTGAGGTTGAAAACCAATTAGATAAAAGGATTAAGACGCTACGATCGGATCGTAGTGGAGAGTATATGGACTTAGAATTCAAATATACATGGTAGAACATGGAATAGTGTCCCAACTCTTAACACTCGGAACACCTCAACAAAATGGTATTTCAGAAAGAAGAAATAAAACCTTTTTGAAAAATTGATCGACTAATGATGAGCTTTGCTCAATTCGATATCGTTTGAGGGATACGCATTGAAGACCATGTTATACGCTTTGAACATGGTACCCAAAAAGAGTGTCTTAGAGAAACCCTATGAATTGTAGAGATGACGTAAAGGAAGTATACGTCGCTTCAAGATTTTGGTATGCCCGGTGTCACAATCATACATTGGTAGTATGACGTGACCCCACTCGGGCATAGTTCAAAAAGGTGTCATGACGAAGACACCCGTCAGGCCATTTGAAGGGTCGAGGAGTAGGTGTGGCTCAAGGAAAGCAAAGGTGTCACGACAGTGTCACCCTTTAGGCCTAAAGACGGCCAAGGCTTTGAGTGCCATCGTCCGAGGAGTTAGGGCATCATCCACCACACTAATAGAATGTATCTAAGCATGACCAAGTTGGGTTGCGAATATGAGGGATAGCTATGTCGTCGGTAGGGTCAATGTTAAGCTAGTGAGGGACGATGTCGGTCCCCAGGTGACTACCTCGAAAGTTGTTCCTCCGAGACGAGTTTCGAGGCCACACTCTCGAGTACAGTTTGTCTATATAAAATATGTAAGCTCGCCAAATTTGGTGTAGATCGAACACCAGAGGAACTCTCCAAACTATCATATGTCTCCACGCCAAAAAAACGTGCAAGCCTACCATATAAAAAATGGCCCAAAATGCACTATAGAGGGAGGCATGGTGTCAAGCTCTCCACAACCCCTAAGCCCTGTGGCCTAAGTGAGTTACCACATGATACATGAGTGTGTCATGGTGTGGGTGAGCACTTGCAAGATGAGCGTCTTGAGTGTTTCTTCGACATGGGTTCTCGAGGACAGTGTCAGATGTCATGGGTGTGCCGACACTACGCTCCTTCTTGGGGATGGAGGTTGGGACATATATTGTGAGGGTGAACCGAGATGCTGTTTTGGCCCGGCATGGGTACGGAAGGGGTCAACCCCCGATCAAGGTCCTAGATGGATGGATATCCGGGTAAGCTCAAATATCAACATGTTCCCTATAAGGCATCGAGACTGTTTGAGAAGGCATGTTCGGATGAGAGGTTAAGCCTAGTGGCATCCCTAGGCACGGGATGGCCTCGATATGCATAGATGGACTCGATTTTTCCGGTTTTGGACGGTTTTGCCTGTTATTCTCTGATTTCAATATAATGCCCCGATGAGCTCGAATTTACGTTAAAGTGCCGCGGTAGGTCCTGTTCAATCCTGAAATCACCCGGTTAGCCCCGATTTTGCTATAAAGGCCCGTTTCGGCCCGTTTCATGTCCAAACGAACCCAGGCAAAGTCCTAGATCAATGTTTGAGTCATACAGACATGTTCTAAATGATCTTTGAGGGTGGATCGAGCTGTGACGTTGCATTGAGACACCCTTGGCCTGATGTAGAGGCAAGGATTAGCCTTAAGACTTGGCCTAGAGTAGATCCGAGTGGGCTAGAGTCGCGAATGACATGGAATGCACGCTCAAACGATGTGTATGTCCTAGAAGACTTTCATTGTATCCTAAATGATGCTTAGTCGAGGATGAGAACCTTGCTTGAAAGTACAACAAAGCCACAAAACGATCGGAGAAAAGGGTTTGGGGCTGAAGTTTCCTGTAAGGCTGACCATGATTGAAGCGAAAATCATGGTGCCATACAAGTAGAAAATAGTCCAAAGCTGACCTCTAAGGAACTCGGGTGGGTTGGTCGTGGAGGTTAGGACTTTCTTGTGGATAATTCGACCAAGTCCAAAGTAGCGCTAATGGACGCTGCACACCCGTGGCGTCTTAGCGCTACAACGAAAAGGTTGCACCCCTAAGGAGTCGGCCATGGAGGTGAGGACCTGCCAAGTTTGATCGAGTCCAAGTAACTCTAGATTCAAGGCCGTTACACCTTCGAAGGGTAACGGTCAGGAGTTACGCCGACATTCATACCCGGCTTAATGACGGACGTTTCTAATGGTCGGCCATTATATCGCCCTAAGTGAGCCATAATGGTTAGAAGATCGGCTGCTATAAAAGTCAAGTCATTTTGCCGTCCAAAGGGCCAAAACCTAAGCTAAGCTAAGTACTCCTAAGCTATTCCTAAAGTTCCAATTTACTCTCCCTAAATCCGTTTCTATCTTAGGCATCAGAGGCCATGTGGCTCACACCACACCGGTGTGTCCTAATTTCGTTTTTTTTGCAGGCCCTTTCGTCATCAATTTAAACAAATTCACTGTGAATATCCGTTGACCATTTTTCGGCATCAACATGTTCAATAAATAAATGTCCAAATAATATATTCAATATATTAATTTTCTCTTTTATAATTATCAAATAATTATTAATACAATTAATATGTCCAATATATGAATTAATCATCTCTTATTAAATAATTATCCAATAATTATTTACATAATTAATGTGTAAAATAAATGAATTATTTCTATTTTAACAAATAATTATCCAATGATTATTTATAATTAATATATCTAATAAATTATTATTACTCATTAACATTTATCTAATAAATACTAAATTATTATATCTAATACTTTAATTACTAAGTTTAATAAATAAACATAAGCTCATATTAATTATGTTCTACATAATTAATTTATGAGTTTGAACTGTTCAACTCACTCTCTAATAAAATAGTGTGCCAACAAGTATGAGCTAGCCTAGGGATCGGTGGACCTATAGATTGAAAGCTACAATGATCCGAGATCCAATCCTTATTCATTAGCAACAGACTTATTCCACTAAAGGCACGTGTTAAACTCTTTTGTACTATAGAAAGAGTTACATCCATGGATATTCGTTCATCTTTCATATAATCCTTCACGAGCTTATTCGTAATTCATAGTTGGGACAAGAAATTCATTTTGCCCTTGGGATTATATCTTTCACCTTAAGGATCATTGATTCTTCTAATGAACAACATGTTTATAGTCTCATTATAAACCAATGTTCTCTTTTATGAATGAGATGTGCGTACCCTTTATTTAAGCCCTAGAATCATTTCTTAAGGAACAACTTTACATCTTCTTCAAATTTAGGGAAGACGTGAATTTCTTCTTGTGACATTGTTCCCAAATACCCACTACGAAAATTCTCGATATGGGAAGCATATTGACCCAACACTATTTTTATGGTCTCACCCATGCACATCAAATGACGCTTTCATAAAGTAGGAGTCCACAACCCACTCAAGATTGAGATCACATCAACATATAATAATCCTAGTTGAAGTAATTGATGTGAATCTATAATCGAATTACTAAACTAATCACAATACTTTTGTTTTTTCCTGATGAAAAAAAAAAAAAAAAAAAAAAAAAAAAAAAACTCATTTTTGCAAAAGTGCCACAACTAACATGTCACACTATGAACAACTGGGATCAAATTGTCTGCAAACATGATAAAGCGGGTCGTACCAGTAGTGTCACCAGGACTTAGGTGCCTAGCCATAGTTTATGTATTGTAGACGTTTTAGTTTATTCACTTTGAACTAGATCCATTTGTATGCCACACATACTTGTCTTAGTGTTCATCCAAATAATCATGAGATATCGCCATTAATCCGATTAATGTAATAAGGTTGAATGACGTTTGTATACTAAACATGTAATTAATGAAAATAATAACCTTTATTGATAACCAAAATAATACATTTATGTCTAGCATTAAGTGCTTGTTTTTAATATAAACTACTTGGCCTTTAAGGCCCATTCCCAAAGAATCTCTCACTTGCACTGAAGTCCTAGTTAGACTGGTACATGTTAAGCCAAACATCAAGTCCCACACTTAGTCTAGACCGTCGGAGAAAGCTTTTGTTGACCTAAACTCTTTGGGTGACCCTCAAACACTTCAGCCGAGAGAGACTTTGTAAAAGAATTAGCAACATTGTCAGCCATTTAATCTTAGTGACAACCACTTCACCTCTATGCATTATTTCTGTGATGAGGTGATTTTTTCTCTTTATATGCTTCCCTCGTTTATGGCTATTAGGTTCTCTAAGATATCCACGCTGTTATCACAATATAGCGTGATTGGCTTATCCATACCTAGAACTAGTTCTATATCTGTTAGGAAGTTTCATGTCCATATTGCCTTTTTTGCTACTTCATAAGCAACTACGTACTCAGCTGTGTACATGGACTAACTGCAATCAAAACAATATAAACAAGTATGGACACCTCGAACTAATCATAGAGACTATTTTGTGTTAATAGTAGGCTCAATGCTACAATATGTGAACAATCAGTTTTAGCATCGAATCAGAGGAGGGGGTTGGTCTTGGAGGTATACGTAAGGGCAGTCGATGACGGCTTTATAATGATGCCCTCAAGTTTTCGAGGAAGAAACCAGGAGCTTGTTCGATATACTCTTTGATGTGCTAGGTGAGTTACTCTACATTCACTTTCCTTTATCATAAGTTTATTTACCACAATAATTCTCATAATTAATTTGAGTGTATCTACTGGTATGTAACATTATGTACAGTATATTCACTTGTTTTAAAGTTTAAATAATTTGAAGTATATATTTTCTAATTTTAGACATTTGCTCAGTTGTCTCCTTTGTTTTGCAAATTTCAAAATAGGTTAACAATAACAATTGCTTTATTTAAAAAACAAAATAAAATATAAGAGTTTAAATATTATGTAACTAACAAATAGATTTTGTATCGTTAGAAGTTTAGATCTTATTTCATTTAAATATTTAAATTTATGTTGGTTATTAAAGAATGAATCTAAAATCCATTTTAAAAATTCACACAAATTCAAATTATTGATAAGGGTACAATAGTCAATTGCAACCGAATTAATTATTTAATATTTTATAGAACATCAGATTTAGACACTTATTTAAAGTCTTAAAATTGTAGACATTCACTTAATAATTGTCCAAAACGTAGACATTTCCTGGTTATCCCTAAATATATTGATGACAAGATTTGGGCTTACTTGTTTAAATCGAAATACAAATTTTTCTAGTTGTGTGGAAAGAAAATTCGGATTAACCGGTGCTTCAAGCTATCCCAACCTATTCTATGTCTAATTTTAAACTTTCCAAGAGTTTGATTAATGAATTTCATAAAATCTTTGCTAGGTTTTGGTGGGGGAATACTAATTGTAATAATAAAATTCATTGGGCTAAGTGGAAGAATGTGTGTCGAACTTTTTAACCTAGTCTTATTGGCTAAACAAACTTGGCGTTTGATTTATAAACATGGTTCGTTTCTTAGTCAAAATCTTAAAAGTAAATATTTTCCAAATAATAATTTTATGGAGGCTTTTTGTCCTAGTAATTTCTCGTTTATTTAGAGAAGTATTTTGTGGTGTTGGGACATACTGTTAAAGGGTTGAGATGGCGTGTTGAGAATTGTGCTTTGGTGTCTATTTTGTCTCATGGTTGGCTTCCTAGACCTTCTACTTTTAAAATCTGGAATGAGCTAGAGGATTGGTTATGAGGCTTTGGTTAGTTCATTATTGCGGTAGGACGATTCATGGAATGCTAGCCTTGTTCATTCTTTATTTGATATGGATGACGCTAATATTATCCTTTCTATCCCTCACGAAGTAATTTGGTTATTTTAGATGATTCCCTTATGTTGCACTATGATAGGAATTGGTGTTATATAGTGAAGTTTGGCTATTGTTTAGCCTCTAGTTTGCTTGATGGCCTTCTTCCTCTCTTACCTCTACTATTAGCTCCGGGTGGAAAAAAGTTTGTAACGTAGGAGTGCCTTCAAAAATTAAGATTTTTATTTGAAAATTGTTTCATGATTTTCTTCCAACTGACCTTGCGCTTTTTAATAAGAAAATTGTTTATTCGATTAATTACGGAAGGTGTATTGGTGGATGTGAGTCTGTTTTTTATGCCATTGGGATTGCCTTTTTTTATAAAAAAAGGTTTTGAAATCTACCCCTTTTATAATTTCCCTTGGCCTAGAAATACTAGTAATTTTAGGGATATTACGTTGTAGTTTTCTGAGCATGTAAGCTTTTATCTGTTTGATAAATTTTTGATTTTATGCTCGAGTATGTGGAATTCTAGGAATTATACGATCATGATTTTATGCTGGAGTATGTGGAACTCCATAGTACATCCAATATATTATAATAAATAAATATGTACAACTAATATATCATATATATTAATTTTTCTACAAATAATAATTATTAATTCAATAATTATGTCAAACATATTTAATTAATATTATCTATTTAATAATTATCCAATAATTATTAAACAAATATGTCTAACATACTTATTGATTATAATTCTTCTATAAATAATTATTCAATAATTATTTAAACTTTAATATGTCAACATATTACTAGCTGGGTTCTCTTAAAAATTAATTTATTCAATAAATTAATTTCTCCATATTAATATTTATCAAAACGATTGAATTAATATATCCAATATGTTAGTTAGCTAAGTTTATCCATTAAACTTAAGACTCATAATAATTATGTTCAACATAATTAGTTTGTGAATTTGAACTCTTCAAATTTATTTTCTAATGAAACAGTTTACCAATAATTGAGCTAGCCCGGGAACCGGTGGCTCTATAGATTGGAAGCTACAACCACTTGGGATCCAATCCCTGCTCGTTAACATCAGGCTTATTCCACGAAAGGCCAGTGTTGAACTCTCTCGTACTATAGAACAAGTTAACGTCAAGGATATAATCGGCCATCTGTTATATGATCCTTCACGAGCTTGTTCGTTATTCACAGTTGGGACAAAAAATTTGTTCTACCTCTGTGATTACATCTTTCTTCTTAAGGGCTACTGATTCCTCTAATGAACAACCTATTTATAGTCAAAGTATAAACCAGTGTCCTCTCGAGCTAATGAGAGGCGGGTACCCTTTGTTCAAGTCCTAGAATCAGTTCTTAAAGGAACAACTCTACATCTTCCACAATATTAGGGAATGCGTCAATTTCTTCTTATAACGTTGTGTTTCCAGTTACTCACTACGACAATCCTCAATGTGGAAGGTTTATTGACCCAATGTTGTTTGATTAGTCTCACCCATGCAAATCAAAGGACGCTGTTCATATAGCAAGAGTTCGCAACCCACTCATCGAAGTAGTTGAAATGAGTCTATAAAGGAATTACTAGCTTGATCATAAAATTTATGGTTCAGTCTATGCAAAAACTTGTTTTTTGCATAGGCGGCCCCACTCACATGTCTCCACATGAACAACCAAGATCAGGTTGTTTACATCTATTGCAAAGCGGGCCCCACCAACAGTGTTACCAAGACTTAGGCATCCTAGCCTTAATCCATATACTGTAGAAAATTTAAGTTATAAACTTGGAACTAGAGGTTAATGTGATTTTACACGACTTCCTCCATTGTGATTATGCAATTGAATGATCTTAAAATCTCTGCGAAATTTTGTTGATTGAAGATTGTCGAAGTTCATGTAGATCATGTTGAACATTTTAGAAAGACCTAATCAGATTGAACAGAAGTCATGAATGTCATTCTTCACCTAAAAAAGGATTGATGAAGCTTGTGAGGATTTTAAATATGATATGTTACGATGTGTGGGCTTTGTGTTCGTGATGAGTCAAGTTTCAACAGAATTGAGCTTCACATTCCGACTTTCAAAACGTATTAAAGCCTCTCACAATGAGTTTGTACAGTAAATTTGATGAACAATGAGTTCGAAAACGTAAGCAAAGGTGTTTATCTATTGCCAAATTTAAAACGGAAGTGATGGTGCTCATAGTCAGTCTTGGGTGTAAACAAGAAGATAAGTGTATATTTTGTTCTAGAAAATTAAAGTTCTCTTCACTTTCTCATCCTGATGTACCATTGGTGTACCATGGATTAATAGACGTAATTAGTGGTATTTTTCTTGCGCCTAATTTTTTATGAAAGTAATGTTGCTTGTAGTCAATTTCTGATGTGTAAACATGGGATGCATGTATATTTTATTCAAGAAACTAAAGATCTCTATACCTTACCATCATCAAAATCGATATTAAAACCTCTCACAAACCCTAAGTTTCAATAATTACACAAGATCAACTTGGAATCGGACGGTTCCATCAGGTGGCTATTTTCTCCCATCTTTTAATTTTATTTTTAAATATAATCACACCAATCAAATTAACTCATAGAGTATGTAAGGACGATAGAAAAAGATGGATAGTCAGACAGTAAAGAACCCTCAAAGATTAGGAAGACTAGGAATGCTATGAAAAGATAGGAATCAATCGCATAATACTTTATCGGCCCAATGAATAGAACGGTCCAAATAAAGCTGTGAGCACTCACCAATAACTCATGGGCCTCAGATTTTGGGCTTTTGCTGATGGAAGTTTGACCACATACAGCAATCAAGAAATATTCATATAATACATACACACATATTTGAATAAACTCTAGATTTGTTGTTTGGTTAGGGTTCATATTAAAACTTATATGATATATTTTTAATTTTCGAGAATATTCATCTAAAACTCAAACACCAATTTCAAACTCTTAATACTGAACTTTAATTACTAAATCATACAAAATAAATAGTATCTTTATCATAATTTTTTTTTTTTTTTTTATTACAAGTTAGGGGACAACAAATAATATATAGAGGGCACTATGATAACTCGATATTCGAGTGGATGCTAATATATCACTAGTGAGCTCGTTTTGGTATTATAACCGTAGATTGAGGGCACTACGATATCTCGAATCACTATTTCATGCTATATTATAATTGGTCATATCATTTACGTTATATTTGGATTGACTAATATTCATTTCTTGTAATTAAATATTATTAAAAGTAAGTTTTAGTACTTTAACTATTCAAATGTTTCACAAGAAGAGTAGAACTATAACTACATTTTGTATAACTATTCTCTTTCGCAATATTATTGAATAAAAAAAAATTGTTGTGAAGTTGTATTTTTTAATTAATTGAACTTAGATTCAAATATTTATTTTTCTCGTTGTATTTTTATGTTTAACTATTTCAATATGTTTTTAAGAATATTGATTTTCTTATTTGATATAAGCTAATTTATTAAGATTGTTGATGCCGAAAAATGGTCAACGGTCTATCCACATTACTACTTGTTTTAGTAGAGGACGAAAGGGCCTGCAAAATAGAAAGGTTTAGGGCACACCGGTGTGGTGTGAGCCACAGGGCCTCCG
>JBBMEG010080696.1:0-11041 GCA_037832605.1 Cyclanthera cordifolia
ACTCCACACCCAACATTTAGGCTTTCTTCTTCATTTTGCTCCTTCTCGTGTACACCTTCAAACCCGAAGACGTATCAGTTTGTTTTGTATAGTATTCTTGGTTAAAACTTTATTTTTCTTCATGAAAAGTGTTTTAATTATGCATATATTTCTATATATATTTTTTAATGTCTTTTTATATAGTGCACCTTAAGTAAAAAAGCCCGCGCCTTAAAGTGCACCTCAGTCCCCAGAGGGCCATTGCCCTTAGTGCGCTTGGGCTTTTTAAAACACTGTGCGCGTGCTATCCTTCCCATTTTTATATGGTGTTATGCTCAACCACCATAATCCATCTCTTGAGCTCTTTAACAACGCACACCATCCTCCTCGTCACATTACTAATAGTCGTGACGCCATTGACATTTGGAAAGGAGGTCATCAACTTTGTGCATCTCTGACCCTTTTTCGTCACCAAAAACCTCTTTTAACTCTTCGACTCCAATAATTTGCATGTCATCAATTTACACGGATGTATCACCACCATTTCTCTCCTGATCTCGTGTCTCTTCTAGTGTCATCTCCTTATTTCTACACATCTAATCACTGCTGAATCTACAATACATCGATACCTCGTGCATTCCTCTTCCTCTTCCACATTTCATCTTAGAACATCTGTCAACACCAAGCCTATGTTGATGCCTTTCGCAATATATTCTCTGAGCCTTGATAGTCCCAATTTGCTTTTCTCCACTTCAAGAATACGAGGTTCAACAATTGTAACAACGATGTACCCATTGGTGACGATCGCCTTTCAAAGAGGGATCATCTATCGTCGAAAAAACCTGGTCAAGATGTTTATCTTTGTCAATATGAACACGTCCTACACATCTTCATCGGTTTTTTTGGATTGTATTATCACTTTATTCTATTTTTTATAGGCCTCTTGCTATGCTTGTTTCAATTGGCCTATGTAACATTTTCACTAATCAATGATGGTACTTTAAATCTCCTTATACCTCACATTAAAATAGGTCCATAACTACCCTCACGTAAAATATTTCTTTGGAGAGTGAATTAAACCACGAATGGAGAGCTTTCACCCCTTTCTCCCTCAGTTAGGATTGTAGGCTGCAACTCGTGGATGGATATCTTATTTACACTCTTTGTTTGTGTTGATGTTTCACGACATGAGGCTTACTATTTGTTATCATCTTTTGTGGTTTTAATGTTTTTCCCACAATGAATATAATTTCAGGAGCATCTTATGAAGATTACTTCTGTACATCGTGCAGAAATGGCCATAAAAAGGGGGAAGTTGAATGTTCCGGAAGAAGGTTGGTAGTTGTTACTTTGTGATGTGGCTTCCTCTTCCTATTGAAGTTTTCTGCTTCTCACTCTGACTTAACAATATTTGTTAACTTAAGTACCCATAGTGCCAACCTTGCTAACTTTACTCGAAATTTAGGAATTCCACTTGTGTTTCCTTTTGTCCTTTTATTTTTGTTGCTTGAAGCTTTTATTATTTTGTAACTCCCTTGTAACTATAATTATACTTTAACTACTGAACATGGCAACATGCTAACTGGAGACCTTCTTTTTAATTCCCTTGGCTTTCTTTATTAATCACATTCACAATAATGAAATTATATTTTATCTAAAAGAATATGTTCCGGATTTTCACATTTTTTTTCTTGCTCAAATACCTGTTTGCAGTAATTAATTAGATCAGCCGACAATGTGACTTTTCTTCTTTGACTGACTGTGATAAATTGTTATTCTATGCTGAAGAAACTAACAAATCAACATACACGTGACTATTGTTCTTTTTTTCCTATCAATGAGAATGACTTCTTGTTGTCATGTCAGGGAACTTGGAGATTGGAAATGGTTATGGTGTACCCGGTGGATGTGCTTTCTATGGTGCTTCAAAGCCTGGAATTGTTACCCATGGTAAAAAGCTTTTCCTTTGCTTGGCTTCATTGTCGACCTTCAAATTGGTTCATTTTATTCTTGTCAATTGTCATGTTTTCAGAAAATAATGCGTTTAGCCAGAACATCCAGGAGCAGGCTAGGGAAGCAGAGCCAAATTCTGCTGCCAAAGCATTGCCCGAGTACCTCAAGCAGAAGCTAAGAGCTAGGGGTATTCTTAAAGAAGATGCACAACATGGTCACTCTGTAAGAACTGGCGTGTTTTTCCAGAACAAGATGTTTATCTATCTCTGTCCATATTTTTCACCTGTGGTGATTATTGACAATCACAAGCCTTGGCAGTAGCAGACCAAGTTGACCCAGTTACACCAATATTCATTTACTTTTTTTATGATGAGGAATTACTTTTTTCTTCTCTTTTTGTTAAAAAGCAGGTTTACAAAAAAAAAAAAATTATGCACATTTTCATTGATTATAAATACTCTTTCGTATTATTTTTGGGATTTCTAGAATTTGTGGACTTTCACAGCAATTTCAATTCAACAGTCTTCTGCATATTCTGTAATCTTTTGCTTCTCTCTTAATCAGATATGTGAACAATGACCGAACCTTTTTGTTTTATCTTCACTGACAAGAAACAACACATTTCAAAGCACATTGAGTCTACAACATCTTTAGTTTTATCTTGGAGCAAACATCACTCATTTTGTAATTATAGCTAATCTACTTTCAGTACTCAAAGGAAATGTCTATTGTGATGATTTTTTGATAGGATTTTTTGTATACATTTCTAAATATCAATGTCATGGTTTCCGTTTCCTATGAAAAACCAATGACTGAAAACTTAAATTACAGAAAATTTCCGGTGCTATCTCAAATCAACCGTTGCAAGGAGAAAAGCTACCTCATGGATGGGTGAGTACCGTTTGCAATTTCTATAACAATTATATACAGTGTTCAGCTCTCTACAACTATCCAAACTTATGTTTAGAATTGTTAATTGGTACTTGTGTGTTAGGTTACTCTTATTTTATATCAATTGTTGGATGTTTTGTGATTGAAAGATCTATTTTAGTTCACTTAGGTGGTATTTATTCACATTCGTTCTTTCTAAATATTTCTAGCGGGAAGGAATATGCCATGCTTGTTTTTTTTGGGTAGATGATTGTAACATGCCTGACTATTAACTCTATGAAGCAATGTTCGTTTAACCATTTTTTCCTATGTACTTGATCAATTATCATACCTAATTTACATTATATACAATATATCATACATTTATGTAATACGGGAATCTGTATCATGTTAATAATAAATAATAGTGTGTTATATACGGAAGTAAAAGTAGTGATGTAGTTTCAGAAACAATGCTAGTTTAGTATCAATTTTATTAACGTGATTATAGATTACAATAGGTTATGCCAAAGTCAATGTCTCACTAGTGTGGTTTGCTAAAATTAAAACAGTCAAGTAAATGTCTTGACTGAATACTGAAAATTGAAGGTTAGTGTTGCTTGTGAGTGAGTGTATTAGCTTCTAGAGGACCTTATTTATGGGGTTGAGCTGGCCATTACCAGAGACATTATCAACTTCGGATTAGAATAGTGAATGCTTTGTAAAAAAGGGAAAAAAAAAATACTGTGATACCTATCAACCGATCTAAAAGAGAGCTCTTTTTTTTTTTAATTAATTAATTTTTAGACAAGTTCAATAAAATATGTTGTTGTGAAGTGAGCTATTTTCCTTAGAGAGGAGAGAAATAATATAACTTTTTTATAGAGGAGAGAGATCTTCGAGGGGTGTTTGGACCCTTATTAGATTTTATCTTTATGTTTTTCTTTTGTCTACCGTTTTAAAGTTTTTTGTAATTATACTTTAGGTATGATTTTACTTGATTGGAGGCCATTTTTGTAAATTGCGCTTGTCGCTTTTCTTGTGGGCTCTTTATTTTTTGTATAACCTTCCGTGCTTTCATTCTATATGCAATGAAAAGTTTGTTTATTATTATATATATTTGTGTATATATAGATTTGGAAGTTGGGTCTCCTATTTATGAACTTGTATGTGTTTACTGCATAGGTGGAGGCTAAAGACCCTGGTAGTGGTGTTTCATATTATTATAATGAAAGTTCTGGGAAAAGCCAATGGGAAAGGCCCTTTGAATCCTCTTTCAGTTCACAATCACAACTTTCATCAGCTGTATCCCTTCCAGAAGATTGGATGGAGGCACTCGATGAAGCAACAGGTTTAATATATCTATGATGTATCTCGCTCCATTTATATTTTGGATGAGAAAAAAAATAGAAAAAGGGAGGAATTGTGGCACCGGAATCCTTATTTATCAATATTTTTTATCCACCATTTGGTGTTTGGAGGTTACACTCCGTTTGAATTCATTAACCAATGAAATTGTCTCCCTTTTAACAAAACTATTAAGTTCTGCATCTTCATCACCATTCCGCATGCATTTCTCGTTACAAAAGTTTATGACGCAATTAAGAGTTACTTATGTTTGAAAATGGAATTCTCCTTTTAGGGATGCTTATGTTGTTCCTTTATATTTATGTTCTTGTTGTAATTCATGGTTTTCCTAACTTTAATGGACAACGTGTACAGAACAAAGTTTATAATATACAGTTTGTTCCCGTTGACAACTTTTAATTTGATTGCAGGTCTTCGATACTACTACAATGTGAGAACCCAGGTAACCCAGTGGGAACGGCCTGTTGCATCTCATAAAGTAACTTTGACGCACTCAAGTGATAATGCTCCTGGGTCTTGGAACAACCAAACTTTGGAGCAAAATAAATGCGTCACATGTGGAAGGGGAACGATCCTCATACAGGGTTCAAGATTCTGCAATGACTGCACTAGGTAAATGATACACATACATGCATGCATTTTCGGTCAGACTAAGCTGTTTGGAACTCCCAAAATGCCCTCTTCTTATTTAAAGCTGTTTTGGAAATCCAAAAGCTCAAAGAAAAACACCTGCTTTTCTGAATTTTGCTTCATGGTAATATCACTATTTTGGTCAGATTTCAGAAAAAGATCCCTTTCATAGTATTATCCCCTTGTGTTTGCTGGACTTCGGAGATCAGAACTATATTTTATTGAACTGCGTATCTTATTTATTTATTTAACTGCCCTTATTCATGTTAATGTTGGAATCTATGTTTCTTCAATTTTTTTTTGAAAGGGAAACAATTCTATTCATTGAGAAAATGAAGAGTACAAAGAACATGAAATCAACAGAAGATACAAACAAACATTAATCAAAGAAATAAAGAAAAACAAAAAACTTAAACAATTCTATTTTTTTTACCTCTGCTCTCTTCATTTTTTCCTTACTTTACTCTTTGCAGTATATGGATTACGAACTGTCTTCTACTTTTTCAATTTTCAATGAAACGTTCCTATTTCAGGTGAAAAAAAAAGGGGACTACGATCGTTTTTTTTTATTTATCAATAATTTTTTTTTATATTTCCTTGAAAAAAAAGTGGAATGATGTTAGAATTCGATAATGAAGGCTCACCGCTCACCTTGAAAGAGTAGCTACTGTGTTGTCTTCTTCCTGATTGAAAGAGTAGCTATGGAAAACGTTTTCTTCAGTCATTGAGTTAATACAAAAGGCTATTTAGCCATAGTTAGCTACAATCAATAGATCAAGAGAGATAAGGATATAATTGTTGGGAAAATTTGGGAGTTCATTAGGCTCTCGTCCTACTGGACTGCTCCAGTTCAAGCAAAGTGTGAATTCCTCCTCTTTTTTTACGTCTATATACTAAACTACCTATCTGTTCCTTCTAGATTATGATTAAAAGCCCACATATACATCTTACTCATCTGTTAAGTTCATCCTCGTCCCACATCCTCACACTATTACACATTCGCTTATACATGTTTATTCGACACTTTCTGCCGATTAACGAGATTTTACTCATTAACTGCGTTCTCACTCTTCGTTCTTCGTTGTGTTGGTTTTGATGTATAAATTTATCAGTGGGGTTTCTACGTGTTCAACCAATGGTAAGTGGCAGGACCAATTGTCTGAGCAAAACAAATGCATGGGATGTGGGGGTTGGGGAGTTGGCCTTGTGCAAGCTTGGGGTTACTGCAATCATTGTACAAGGTATGTTGATGTCCTATATCATTCATTATTCTGCAATATTACTCAGCGTATCCCTGTACTTGGTACGATTATTTCTAACCATGAACTGGTATGTGGATGGTACGTAGTGGTTGAAAGTTCATTAACTAGGGTCCTAATCCTTCACATTTCAATCAATCAAAATGACTGTTTTGGAACTTTGTATTTTTATTATATAACAATGATGCATTCTTTGTTAGCTTAACGTACAATCTTTGATATTAATATGACTTGTGTACAGTTTTTCAGCCCAAGCTCTTGATAAAATAAATTCATAAAAATATTTTGGTTCTCATAGACTATATAATCTATACTGCTATCTTTTTATACTAAAAATCTGTTGCAATAACTTTCAGAATTCTCAGGCTTCCTCAGTGTCAGTTCTTGCCAACCAGCAGTATTAGTAATCAGCAGAAGAGTGAGAACGATGACGACACTTTAATTAAAAAATCTGCTACTGACAGGTAATAGAACAATCTTCTGAGTTTAGATTGGTTAAGTAGTAAATCTACTTGTTTATATCTTATTAATATTGCATACACGTTCTAGTTTTGCAATATTTGGAGTTTTTCTTTTTCAAGAAGCAATGTTTGGAGTTCTTCGGTAGTTGAGAATAAAAACATCTTTTTTTTAACTGTCGAGTGAAAGTATTTGGGGATACGGGCTCTCTAGAAGATAATTTATCTTAGTTTATTTGAGCAACCTATTTAAAAATTTGTTAAAAATTATGGTTGTGAATAATGTTCTATTCTGTTTTTCTGAGGTCTACAACATTTGAATTTAATTAGGAATAAATATTTTTTTTAGTCCATAGGTTTGGAGTTAAGTTTCAATTTAATCCCCATATTTCAAAATTGAACGCTTTTATCCTTAAGATTTGAATAGTGCTCACTTTTAGTTCTTAAGTTTGGAGTCTAGTTTTAGTTTGGTGCGTTTGTTTCAAAATTGAACACTTCTACTCGACTTCGAACCTAGAACTAAAAAAAGGTAACTTTCCCATTTAATTGTAGGACTGTTGGAATGATCTTCCACCGGCCCTAGTACATTATTATATTTCCCTGAGTACACATCTATGAAACATGAAATTGTGGTTGATGTTTAAGATTCAAAATACATCATCAAACGACATCATTTGTTCTTTTCTTCATTATAGTCAAATGTAATGGGTTGACAGGTCCAAGTGGAAACCTCCAATGGGTAAAGGTGGAAAACGAGAAAGTAAAAAGCGTTCCTACAGTGAAGACGATGAATTGGATCCAATGGATCCTAGCGCGTATTCAGATGCTCCTCGTGGTGGCTGGTAGGTGTTCAAAATTTTAGGTCATGTTTGATAACCATTTATTTTTGTTTTCAGTTTTTGAAATTTAAGCCTACAACTACTATTCCAACACATAATTTTCATGACTTTGATACCTACATCTTGTGTTTTTGAAAATCTAACCAAAATTTGAAAGCTAAAAAAAATAGTTTCCAAATACTTTTTTTGATTTATAAAATTTGGTCAAAATTCAAATACTTACTTGAGAGAAGATGAAGCGTAGGTTGAGAATTTAGGTAAATACAAGTTTAAATTTCAAAAACAAAAAACGAAATGCTAAAAGGTTATTAGACGGGGCCTTAGTTTTCCAGGTCTAATATGGATGATATTATTTATGGATTTCATTTTTTGTTTTACTTCTTTTTCAGGGTCGTGGGTCTAAAAGGAGTGCAACCTCGAGCAGCAGATACTACAGCTACAGTAAGTACTAACTCACCATTTTGGTAAAATTTTTAACTTCAAAGAATGAGATGAATTAGGAGTTTCACTTACACATTATGATGCTGAACATTTCTCTCAGAATGGGAATACATATTGAAGAGGAAAGAATTGAAAATCCTAACCATATTCCTTTTGATCCCCAATCAATGCTTATTCTGTTGGATTTCAATTTTTTTCTTCTGATTTCTTAACTGGAATAGTTTCCAATTGGATAAGAAATGCTTACCCTCATCCGTGAGCAAATCTGCAGGGTCCTCTCTTTCAACAGCGGCCATACCCATCGCCTGGAGCTGTTCTAAGGAAGAATGCAGAAATTGCTTCGCAGACAAAGAAGGGAAGCTCGAACTACGCGCCTATCTCCAAGAGAGGAGACGGAAGTGATGGTCTTGGTGATGCTGACTGATCTTCTTCTTCATTCTGCTTCGGCAATATGCAGCAAGCTGTGTTTCTGTACTGCGAGAATTCATTTTTTTGCAAGAGATGAGATAGATATAGCCTTACCTGAAGTTGATTGCTGCTGGCTTTTAGGAAGGAAGGATTGTGGCTGTATATTGAAGTGGAGTTATTTAGCCATTTTAAAGCCTTCTGCACTCCGGGACTGCGTTTTTCCATGGTCGAATTTGTGATCGATAAATAAGTTCTCAACCTTCACATATGTTGCGAAAGCTGCGATTACGAAAAGGTGAGGAAAGTTAGAGCCTATTGACATCTTATCTATTGTTTATCTTTTTTGATCATTTTGATGTGTATAGGTTGGTTTACTCATCTTAACTTGGGATATTGTCAGTCCTTCAACTAAGTGAACTCAATATTTATCGAACGTAGTTATACAAAGTTGAGTTTACCAATTCTAAATTTTATAAAATTGGATTTGGATTATATACGAGAATGTTGTATGTCACTATGGTTTTTGTGGACTTTGTTGTTCTTTTCGTAATTATGGTTGGTTTTCTTAATTAGATCATTAAATAAATGACATATTTGTTATTATTATTATTATTTTCTGAAATTGGAGAGGGTATCACGAATCGTACATAGTAGATATCATGCTTTCAAGATATCATGCTTTCAAATAATATGAGACCTAAATATCGATTTTCAAGATCGAATTCATGATTCTGGAGTTTAAACAAATTACAATCAACCAAATTAACATGTTACTCACCCTTTAAAATTATAAGGAAAAATTGCACAAACCACCCATAGAATTTGGTGTTTGTAGTAATTAAGTCCATAAACTTTCAATTTGAGCAATCACCTTAGTCATTCTTTTGTCTCTCTTAACTAGAGAAATTCATAACTTCTTACCTTTTATAAATTTATAATGAAAAATTTGTAAACTAATTGATTTTTTAAATGTGTGTACATGTTAATTAATGGTCCTTTCAATATCATAGTAATTTTTTCAAGAAGATTTTAGAATTAAAAAAATATTTAAAAATTAAATAAAAAACATTAAAAAATATACATCCTTATCGATAAATTTTGCTTGTAGCGTTTGAAATTTTCTACTTTAATGTTACATTAATAATTGCTGATATTTTATATAGAAATATAAAAGAAAGACTAAATATTTTTTGGATAATTTTACCGTCTTCACACGTGTGAAAATCTCTTAAAATTAATTTAAAGGTGTTAATTGCAACACTTTTCAAACTTTAAGAGAGATAATTGCTCAAATTAAAAGTTTAAGACTTAATTATTTCAAACATCATACATTATGGGTAGTTTGTGCAATTTTCCTAAATTTAATCAATACTATTGGATATATTAGTTTTTAAACAGTAAGGTCTTCTTAAAATAGTTATCAATTGTGGGTGGTCATGATATTTGTTATAAAATAACAATCGAGGGATACAAATTTCAACGAAAATTATATGTTAAATTGAAAAAAATAAAACTCATTTATTCAAAAGTTACAATGTTGTTTTTTTACATTTAATTGTAATAAAAAGTTATTACAATAATAGAAAAAAAAAAAAGAAAAAAAAAGGGTTAACCTAGTAATAAGGTGTTGTAATATTAACAGTGTCTAGAATATTTGTGGAAGTTCAAGAACCTTATGGCATTTTTAAAGATTTGGCTAATACTATATAAAGTGGTTTTATATATTTTTTTTATTGACTTTTGCACATTATGTACAGAGGGTTTTTCATGTATAGCAAAAAAAAAAAAAAAAAAAAAAAAAAAAAAATTCATATACCAGATAATTCTAAAAAAAAATTCTATATAACAGAAAATAGATGGCCTATATGTTTTTGTTTCAAACAATACATAGATGTTGGATAGTTCAAATAATAACTTTCAATCAATAATTTAATTGTTGACTTAATTTATTGAAAAGAATATTGAAATTAGAATTTTTGAAAATAAACGAAAATCTACTTTGTAAAAATTATTTAATAAAGAAAATAATATTAAAAATAGGTGAATGTAAAATTGTCTGTGTAATTTCCCTTGTATACATCTGCCCTTCTCCATACCATAAATGATAATTAAATATGGATCAATTAAAATCGTTTATATATTTAATATCTAGTTTTTCATATTTAGTTTAAATGAGCTTTTTGGGATTTCCGTTGTAAAACTATTATTTTATTTAAAGTGCGTTCCTTTTTTTTTAAAGTATTTCCATGGCCAAATATTTCACTGGACTTGTTCGTGCATAGTGACTGGTTCAACCTGATGGAAAATTAATTAGCATAGTGGTTCAACTTTGGGTGATATAATTAAGATAGCAGAACAAAGAAATATAGAGAATCAGAATGATATACACTAACAAAAAGATAGATAAGTAGGCATTATTCATATGATTTTTATGAAACAAAATGCACAAACTGGCAATGCATTCTTTATCATTTAGCTACCATACACATTGCAGTTTTGTGCCAAAAAAACCAACAGAGCTACACCATCAAAACAAAAACAGCGACTAAGTATATCGCCACTCAATTTTTTAGAACAGACATTTCTTTTTGGATATCTTGAATAAGGGATAGATAAAAAAATGCTTCAATCTTCATAAAATTCAGCATCACACTCACTTGGCACTGGCAAGCTGGGTTCGGAGGAGCTTAGCAGCAGCAACCATGTTCTTGAGGGCGGGATTGACCTCGTCATACTTGCGAGTTTTGAGACCGCAGTCTGGATTGACCCATAAGATGTTGGTCTCGAGCACGGCAAGCATCTTGTTGATCCTGTCTGCAATCTCTTCAGTTGATGG
>JBBMEG010080697.1:0-11038 GCA_037832605.1 Cyclanthera cordifolia
GTCTCTTCTTGTGCATTGGCAAGCATTTGAAGATGTAGTGTATAAGCCTCTTGAATCTTCTTTGCCTTACTCCTTGTGATAGGGCCTTCCGGTACATGTAATGGATCGTTGATTGGATTCGTATCAGAACTTATGATGAAAGAAGATCAAATCATGAATTACTAAGTTACGAGAAGTAATACCAAAAAAACTCTAATAAAGCAATAAGCTTTAGAATAACAAATGAAAATTCGTCCCTTTTGAGTTTGGCACAAGTGTTTGGCACTAAGTAATGATTAAAATTAAACCTATCATGCATTACTAACTTTAGGAAATAAAAAAAATAAATTTTACCTGCATTAATTATGCGTTTGAGCATAACAAATAAAAGTTCTTCCTTTAGTGTTTTGGGTAAGTGTTTGGCATAAAATTTTATGAAAAATTGATCAAATCATGCAATACTAAATTTCGGAACCTAATACCAAACAAACTCCTATAAAGCTATAAGCTTTAGAAAATTAAATTAAAGTTCGTCGCTTTTGATTTTTACACGAGTGTTTGACACGTATATATGATGAAAAGTTGACCAAATCATGCAATACTAACCTTCGAGACCTATTACCAATCAAACTACTGTAAAGCTTTAAGTTTTAGAATGACCAATGAAAGTTCGTTCCTTTTGAATTTGATGCATGTGTTTGACATGAAGTTATGATTAAAACTAAACCAATCATACACCACTGACTTTTGGGATCAAAAACTAAAAAGAACTTGCATATATTATGTGTTTGAACATAACAAATAAAAGTTCGCCCCTTGAGTGTTTTATGCGAGTGTTTGGCATGAACTTCTAATGAAAAGTTGACCAAATCATGCATTACTAAGTTTCGAAACCTAATACCAAACAAGATCCCATAAAGCTATAATCTTTAAAAAGAACAAATGAAAGTTCGTCCCATTTGAGTTTGGCAGGAGTTATTGGCACAATATTATGATCAAAACTAAACCAATCATGCAATACTAACTTTTGGAACCCAAAACTTAAAAAAATCGCAGTAATTATGCGTTTGAGAATAACAAATAAAAGTTCATCATTGATTGTTTAGTGCTGTTAGGACCCGACCCAAACTAGGGTCATTCCTAGGCTACTTTTACATGCATGTTTTGAAATAACCCTTAAATAACAGTAAACAGGATAATAAATGCCTCATTTAATAACAGTGAAGATCGTTGAAAAACAAGTAAAACAGGTACCCAAATGTTAAGAATTTAAGTCAAGAAATCTAAAGAAATCATCTTGCAACAGAAACCAGTTTTTATAAAGGTTATTGAAACGAAATATGAAATAAGAAAGAAAATGCTATAAACCCGACACCACACAACACAAGTCAATGGTCCACCCAGCCCCTCCGATCAGCCATCCTAGTAGAGCCCATGCGTACTTGTGGAATCTTTTGAAAATAAACGGGGTGAGCTATGAAACTCAGTAAGGATCCCTAACCGGGATTGAAACGGATAAAACAAATATTATATAAAACTAGGGAACAAAGGATGAATGAGTAAATGCAACATAAGAGACCCATAGAACATATACAGTTTCAACAGTCAAGGGTAATGAAGGTGACTCCGAGGCTATTCTAAAGGAACATGCCACCCCCGGGTCCCACACGATGATTTCGTACACTTCCAGAGCTACCCTGTTAGAGAATGCCACTTCAGGGACTTCAGTTGAACCACCTACTCGTGGGCTTATCAAAATACGCATAACAGTCCAGATAAACTATAATTACCGTAAGTAAACAGAAGCAACCACAATATAGGAATATCTGGCAAGCAAGACATTCCACATTTCTAAATTTAATCCAGGTTAGCCTACACGTACATTTACTTAGTTATAAAACACACAATTTCAGGTAAAATTCTCTTACCTTGGCCGAAGAATCACTAAATCCCTTAAAGTGCTCGAACTACGTGTCCCGGGGCCGTTCTCCAAGCTTAACTAATCAAACGGGGTAAAAAAGTAAGAATTTGGCCTTGAACCATAAAGAATAGACTCGGAACATAAAAAATACCCAAAAAACCCAGCCAAAAAATTTTCCAGCGAGTCGGCGGCGGCGCGTGAAGTCCACGCGTATGGGACAATGGCTGCAGCTTCGGGCATATGTGGCACTCTCGGATTCGCTGCCTCAGGCTCGGGCGACAGGAAAGCAGGCTCGGACACGCTAGCCAATATAGAGCTGGAGACGTCTAATAACGGTGGCAGCTGTCGGCACATGTTGGGGACAACTCTACTAGCGGTGCTGACGAGGACAGGGCTGTCGCGAGTGCTGATTGGTCGAGTCCGTCTCCCCCAGCTCGCGATTGGACGAGGCGACGACACCTGTCTTTCCGAGGTGACAAAGTTGTCGGCGGCACTGATGCTGTCAACACAGAAAAATAGCGGCAATGATTGACGTCAGAGGTTGTCGGCGACGCAGTTGTGGGTGTCGGTTTTTTGCAGAAAAATAAGAAAAAAGTGCTGACGGCATTGAATTTGAGAAGAAAAAGATGAAAACCTAATGATTAGATTGGTTTTAACATTATTTATAAGGACAAAAGAGCTGACAAAATTACCAAAATGCCCCTAGGGCTCAAAATGACCATTTTACCCCTAGTTTTCAAATTTCGACTTTACACCTTTCGAGATATAACTTTTAGCCCAAAATAAATTTCGAAACGACTCCCGGGATTCCCAGTAAGCCAAAAATTACAAAAAAACTAACCTTGCAAATTAGGGAGCGAAAGGCCGGGCTGTTACAAGTGCGACTTTTTGGCATAAACTTATGATAAAAAGTTGACAAAATCATTCATTACCAACTTTCGAGACCTATACCAATCTCATAAAGCAAAAGCTTTAGAATTTAAAATGAAAGTTCGTCCCTCTTGAGTTTTGCACAAATGTTTGACACATTTTTATAATGAAAAGTAGACCAAATCACGCATTTCTATTTTTCGGGACCTAATACCATAGAAACTTGCGTAAATCTATAAGCTTTAGAATAACAAATGAAAGTTCGTCCTTTTTTAGTTTGGCGCAATTGTTTGGCATGAAGTTATGATTAAAACTAAACCAATCATGCATTACAAACTTTAGGGACCAAAAACTTAAAAAAAAAAACTAGCATAACTTATGCATTTGTGCATAAAAAAGTTCGTCCCTTTGAATTTTTCACGAGCGTTAGGTGCACAATTATGATTAAAACTAAACTAATTAGGCAATACTAACTTTAGGACCAAAAACTACTAAACAAATTGCATTAATTGTGGTTTGAGAAACAAAAGGTTAGTCTCTTTAGTGTTTAGTTCGAGTGTATTGCACAAACATGTGATGAAAAGTAGACAAAATCATCCATTTATAATTTCCAAGACCTAATACAAAACAAACTCTCATAAAGTTATAAGCATTAGAATAACAAATGAAAGTTCGTCCCAATTAAGTTTTGCACAAATGTTTGGCACGAACTAATGTTGAAAAGTAGACCAAATAATGAATTGCTAAGTTACGAGACCTAATACTAAACAAACTGCCATCATTCTATAAGTTGTATAATAACGCATGGAACTTTGCTTTTTTTTTTTTTAAGTTTCAGCGAGGGTTTGGCATGAAGTTATGATTAAAACTTAACCAACCATGCATGACTAACTTTTCGAACAGAAAAGAAAAACAAATAACGTGCATAAATTTTTCATTTGAGCATAATAGATAAAAGTTTCTCTTGAGTGTTTTGTGCGACTATTTGGCGTGAGCTTATGATGAAAAGTACACCAAATCATGCATTACTATGTTTTGAGACCTAATACCAAACAAAATCTCATAAATCTATAAGCTTCAGTATAACAAATGAAAGTTTGTCTCTTTTGAGTTTTGCATGAGTGTTTGGCAGGAACTTTACGATGAAAAGTAGATCAGATCATGCATTACTATGTTTCGGTACCTAATACCAAACAAACTCACATAAAAGCTATAAGCTTTAGAATAACAAATGAAAGTTCGTCCCTTTTGAGTTTTGCACAAGTATTTTGCACAAACTTATGATGAAAAGTAGACCAAATCATGCATGCATTATTAACTTTCAGGGTTTAATACAAAACAAACTCCCGTAAAGCTATACGCTTTAGAATAAATAAATGAAAGTTTGTCATTTTTTAGTTTCGCACATCTTCTTCAGGAAAAAGAAGCCATTTTTGCTCGAAAATGAGCCCACGAAAGAATCCATTTCACTCTCAACAGAGAGTTCAACGAATCCCTAAGAACACACTCACGGGTGCCCGAGAACACTCATCGATGGAGCCTCATTGAGGACATCTTTGAATCCAGCGAAGTATCTCTCTCTAAATGAAGGAGAGAGAGAACTTCTTTTTTCTTGAAAACCAAAAAATTAAAGTTTCACACTCTTATACTCGGAGTACCACTAACTCATCTCTTGAGTGTGACACCATAATAATAGGGACAATATTGATTTTGCACCATAGTAAATCGAGACAATATTGAAAGCCTTAATTGATCTAGTTCCATAAAAAAAAAAAAGTATAAATCTTAGAAGCCTTAATTTGTATCTAGTTATATAAAAAGAATGTATCTAGTAAATCTATAAATTTCAATTTTCAAAATTACAAAAATGTAGAGATTAAATTTATGATTTAAAAAGTTAATTTACCAAATAGGCATAAACCTAATTTATTCTCTTATTATTAAATTATTGACAGAAATTTTAGTTTTCCTTCTTTGGTTAACTTCATTCTTCCTTACAAACGAAGAGTATTCTTTTTTACCGAGCAGTAGCTTCAGCAACATCAATTTACACCAATGATTACGAGATCCTTAGTTTGGATATCTTGTAGAACTTAAAAAAATACTTCATTGCACCTTCGATTAAAAAACTGAGTTCCTTTTCAAATTAAAAGGGTGTGCATTAGCATTGCTGGATCTTCTCGTTGTTAGCATGGGCCACAACCTCTCGTAACACATCAAACCAAACGAAAGTTCCCATCGTAATCGCTTCTAACTCGTTCCAAACAAAATTCCATCTTCTCCAAACTTCTTCGAAATATACATTTAACCAATAGTTTACAAAAGTGTGAACTAAGGGCAATGAATACCATGTTTAATGAAATCTTCCAACTAAGGAAACTGGCCATTAGCAACATAAGAAAAATTAGCGATTTTAAGTAGTCATAACATCCCAAGCCAAACAATTAGTTATTTAAAAAAAAAAAAACCCATTTTAGTCCTAAATTTTGAATGTTGTTTCAATTTGTCCTTAGTATTTCAAAATCACTTTTATTCCCAACGTTTCAATAATACTCCATTTCAAGGATAATAAAAAATAGTTACATAACAAAATATTAACTAAAATGATGATTAGAATAATTTTAAATTTCAATATATTAATGCAATCATTTTAATCTTGACGTGGATATATTTTTCTATAGAAAACAAATATAAAGTAAACTAAAAAAATACAAAGACTAAAATGGAGCACTCTTCAAATGTCAAGTAAAAATGTTTAATTTTAAAATAGAGATCAAATAGACACTAGACCACAAACCTAGAGACATTAGTAATTTTGCCTAAAATTGTTGTTCGTTTGATTTAGCAATTAGCATAATATAACAAACAAATAGAACAAATAAATAGACAATTCAAGAAAATGCAAAGAACACAACTCCAGAGACATGTTGTATAGCCTAGTAGTCAATAGGTTACATATTCAAATCCTCCATTCACAAATGTCGTTGGATACACAAATATAGTCAAAGAAAATAATTGTTTTTAGGAAGTAAGGAACCAGAAAATGCGAGAGCCAAAATTAAAATTTAAAATTGTAAAGAACAAAACAGAAAATGAATTATTTCCATGCTGCTATATTCTTCACAAAATGGGTATTCTATTCCAGAAAATTGCAAGTCATAACAAAAAGGCCCATTTACTTTAAATAGTGAAGTGTGTGAGTGTGGAAGTAAAGATTGGGAGAATCAAAATCGGGTTGGGGTAAAAATTACTGTTAAAATTCAAGAATTATAAGAGCGAGCCCTAAATTACAAAACAAAACGAACATAAACACATACATTAGAAGTTTTAATTTGTACAAATACTAAAAAAAGTTTAAAATAAGGGTACTGTTAGAGGGGGCAAAATTTGGTGATACCAGTCCCAACATATTACGCTATCGGTATGAATAAATAATCTAGATTTTTCAAATTTTACATTCAAGGTAGGCTTAAGTTTTAGCTTTCACCTGAGCTTTTTTGTGATGGAACAAAGTGTTGGGGCGCAGTTGAAGCCTGGGCTGTAAACTTGAACATTCAACTCTCTCAAGAATTGCTATGAGAGGTTCCTAAAAGTTTTGCAGAAATCGATTCATCCTCGGTGGGTTTCTTTGGTATCTGAGCCTGCTTAGTTTGAACTCCCTGGGAAATGAGAAAATGAAAAATTAACAAACAAAATTTAGAGAAGCAAGATCTGTTACCAATTAGCCATTGGCTATCAATTGTGCTGAGGAGTTCATAGCATTTCCCCTAGGGGAATAATTTCATTAAGGTTCATTAGAGCCTACAATTCTGCTCTGGATGGTGTAAATTGTGTTTTTTTTTCCTTCATACGAGGCTCGTAATCAACTTAAGGTATAATGTACAGTGTTAAGAAAATTGTTAAGGTCTAAAGTAAAGCAAAGCTCAATCGGATCGGTCAGCTAGTCTAGGCAATGGAGTAATCTCGATCAAGAGATTCCACAAAAAGGGGTCAAGGAATTTGATAGACCCTTGCTCAAGCTCAAGCAAGTTTATAAGAGAAGCTAAACGTTCGTAGTTAATGAATTAGTTGTTATGTTCTGTTATAAGTTGTTAAGGAGTTAGTTGTTCCAAGGAAGCAGAGATGTCATGATGATTGTAAGAAAGCATAGACTTGAAAGGCACGGTGGTATGTATTGTTCTATTATTCTGGCATCACACCACTTGGTGCTTAACAACAACAGAGAAGACCCCACGCGTAACTTAAAGTTTTGCACTGCCGCCGTTCACGATGGCACTTGCAGCATCTGATGGAAGCTTTTTTTTTCTTCTTCCGTTTTGTTGCTGATGTGAGGACGGGTCTGTACAACTTTATTTTGGTTCTCAGTGCTCGTTGACCCAGGATCCGACATTTTTGTTTGTTGGTGTTACGATTTCAAACCACCACCTGTGCAGCGTGAAGGCGCATCTGGGTGCTGTTCTTCATGATTCTTTGTGGGTTTTTCATGCGATGACTTGCTTTACAACACTGGAATTAGTTTTTCAGTTTCAGTCAGATCTGACCATTGAGGTGTTTTCAGGTATTTTCATTATGTTTTTCTTTATTGAGAATAAAACTTATTTGCATATTTCTTTTGTTAGTTGATAATACAAGGCTGAAAAATAAGAAAACGAATGTAATTTTCACTCGGTGAAAATCACAGAGCGCAAGTTGAATTGTTCCCGTTATTATGATTGGAATCGAACTATTCCGTATAGGACCTATTGAGTACGAGGATGGATGTTCATACCAGTTAATGATCGACATAAATTGAACACATATGGTAAACATGTCTACGTGGTCTTTGAGTCCAAATGTTCAAGGCTCAAATCTAAAATAATAAATGTTATAATTAACTAAATAATAAAAAGGAAAAGGAAAAAGGCAAAAGGAAAACAAAATAGTCTCCTCTCTCATTTATAACAAAAAAAAAAACCAACCACTTTCCTCTTCATGAAAATATCTATCTTCATTTTCTAAAATACTCATTTTCCACCACCTCCCATTACTCACAGCTAGCAAACGTCCATTATAATAAACTTGAGATTATATACTTTTTAGGAGATATTTAGTATTTTAGCTAAATTTACATAAAAATATATATATCAACGTTTTCGTGTTCTATTTAAAAAAAAAATTATGTATCATCATGTCGTGTCGTGTCAATGTCTATGTCCATGCTTCATAGGCTATGACACTCTTCTAAAGAGTTGAAGATTCTTTTTGTAGTTAGTCCTTCTAGTAATTATATAATTGTGTGAAAATATAATTGAGAGGAATATTTTCTTTGTATTATTTGAACGAGGACGTGTGTTTCTTAAATAAAAGAAACCGTCCATATAAAAATTAGGAAAAGATAACAATATGGCATAATAAATCATCTTCAAAATAAATATATTAACTACAAGATATCAAACTAGGCAAATATGGAAATATTGAATAAGACAAATATTAGAATAATCAACACTCCTCAAGCTGGTTTGAAGATGTTTTTCTTTGCCGGCTTGTTTATCATTCTATCAAATTTTAGTTTTGGAAGTGCTTTCCTGAACATGTCTGCAATTTGTATTATAGTTGGTAGGTAGGGAATATATATAGTTCCAGTTTCAATCTTCCTTTTTGTGAAGTGTTTAGCAATTTCAATATGCTTTTTTCTATCATGAAAGACTGGATTGTGGGCAATGGAAATAGCTGCCTTGTTGTTACAATAAATATGCATGGTTGTTGTCCGGAGAAAATTCAATTCTTGTAATAGTTTCTTTGAAGGTGTTTGAATGTCGAATTGTAGAGTGATTATAAATGGAAGGTTATTTTGAGTATTTAAAAATGAAGTTTTAGTAATAGTTCGTTTAGATGTGATTGTTTATAGAGAAGCTGCAGTTAACAAGGCTATCAACTAGCAAAACAGAACATGTATCGAAATCTAATTTATATATATCGTGTATGGTGTATTGTAAGTTTTAATACAATTAATAATAATTAAACTTGTGGTTGCAACTTTATAAAAAAAGATGGAGGTGAATAGACAATGGTACGGACTTATTACATTTTTGATAGAAAAATAGAAGATGAATAGACAAACATTAATTAGTACAATTTTCCATAAAAAAGATGGAGTTGAATAGAAAATGGTACGAATCTATTAAATTTCCATTTCCACTTTCCACTTTCCTTTTTTATTCATTATTTTTATATAAAATAAAACAAAACCCTAATTCTAACATTTCCTCTCACTCCAGTTCATCACCGTTCTTCTTCAGTTTTTTTTAGTCCTTTTTCCACTTTCTTCTTCTTTCTAGTTACTGTTCTGGTACCTTATTGTTCATGATTCGATCATTTTTTTCTTTTGAAACGCGATTAGGATGAAAAACGATTCAAAAACATGTTTTGAATCTTAATAGTTGTCTGCTTGGGTGGCTTTATGTTGACTTTTGTCTAGGTGCTTTTCACTCTCCTATTTTTGTATCCCCCTACCCTTTCCTTTCCTCTTCCCCTCCATCTTTCTCTTGTATCTCTGATGGGATTTTCATTCATCAATGAAGTTCCTGTTTCTTATAAAAAAAAACACAATTTGAATTGTTTTCATCCTGTTACGTTTTGAATCACACATTTCAAAACGTCTTTTTATGACTATGACGGTTAATAGCTCATTTGGCTGATGGTTTGTGTAGAAAGACAGCCGACAATAGCTCGTTTGGATGTTATTATAAATGAGTGATTATTTTAAGAGGTTATAAATGAGTGATTAGAAATGAGTAGTTAGAAATGAAAGTTTATTTTGAGTGGTTAAAAATTAAAGATTATTTTGAGCAGTTAGAAATGAGCAAAATGTTTTAAAAAGGCCAAGACACACCAAGGCACAATAGCCCATTAGAGCAGAGGCACACCAAAAGGCATGGGCTTTTTACTTAAGGCGCACTACGTAAAAAAACAAAATATATAAATGCATAATCAAAATACTTTCCTGGAAAGAAATGAAGTTTAAATCGAGAATAATATATAAAGCTCATATAAGATTCAAATATTAATCTTCATGAACATGAAATGAAGTTTAATTAAAAATAATATATAAAAATACATAAAATTCAACAGGTAACTTCCATTTCATAAAAGAAATGAAGTTTTAATCAATAATAATATGTAAGTATACATAAGTGATTTAAGATATTTCAACTTATCTCGCATTTCGAATGATCTACTATGGAGATCTCACTACTTAGTCAGCGAGTCGAAGTCTAGGAGTGAAGCACCCGATTTTGATGGTTCAGAGCACAATGTGACTCCCGATGAGAGCTCGGGCCAATGCCTTAAGAACCAAAGCTTATAGGAAGACAAACCACAAATATGTAGGTTAAAGAGTAAAAAGAAAAACAAAATCCCACAAGGCGCACTTTAGGGCTTCAAGAAAAGCGCCAAAAAGTGTGTGTCTTATTAACCACGCCTCGCCTTGCACTTAGGTGTGCGCTTGAGTATGCTTTTTAAGACACTTGAAATGAGTGATTATTTTTAGTTATTAGGAGTGGTAATTATTTCGAGTGATTACAATAGTTTGTTTGAATGTGATTATTTGAAGAGGAGTTGTAAGAGCTCATATGTAATAGCTCGTTAATAGCATCAAACAAACATCCCCTTTGTCCATATACTCTTGCGAATGCCATGGGTTGACGCAGTCAATTCAACCTCAACACTACTTGACACTACACTTTGTTTTTGCTTCACCGTGTAACTAAATTTCCTCCAACAAAGGAATAGAAACTAGAAGTCGATCTTCTATCTATGGTGCTACCTACTAAGTCTAAACTTCAACAATAAATGGCCATGCTTCTTAAATAGTATAACTGATTCCCGAAGTACCTAGTATCTTAAAATTCTATATACTTCTTCAAAGTGTGTTGGCCCAGGAGCATGACTAACCATACTAACAAGAACAACAAGGGCAATATCATGCAACTGTAAGATAGGTAGATGAGTCTTCTCACGAACCTTTGATATCACTCTTAAGCTGATAGGTTAGGAAAAATTTAATTATATCAAAAACTATAATTACAATGAAATCGTTTATTATAACAAATAATAATATATAAAAACGGTTACCAATAAAAATTGTTAGAATAAATTATAGGATTATATTTAGGTTGGTTAAGATTGTATCTAGATATTATAGGATTATATGTAGGTTAGTTAAGATTGTATCTAGATTAATAAGGCCCATTATAAATGGCCCGTTAGGCTTGTAAATTGTGTATATAT
>JBBMEG010080698.1:0-11035 GCA_037832605.1 Cyclanthera cordifolia
GAGTTTGTTATCATCAAAATATTAATTAATTAATTAATTAAAATTAATTAATTTGAGATAATAGCCAAAAAGCTAACACTACGAGGTTGTTATGACCTACCTTGAGAAGGTCACTCGTAGCGCGCATTACATAACCACTGACTTACTGGCGCTTTACAACCTTCTTCTAGATTCAGTAATGCTAGCTGACTCGAATTCGTACTCACCCATCTCGGCCTAGGAGGGCTCCGCTCCAGGTATGCAACTTGCTTTTTGAAATTCGCATGCTTTGGATATTAGAAACGTCGGCTAACGTATTTTACCCATGTAAAGCTGCCATGGACTACGAGCCTTCGTTGAGGCCCGTCTTTGATGCAGTTACCTTCTAGACTTCTCGCCCCCATGCTAGGCCTCTCACTGAGGACATGGAAGACCTTACTTAGGAGGGTTGTCCCCTTCCACCTGGTGAAGATAAAGACCTTCCTTTTTCTGAGTTTGATTGACTTCGACATTGGGTCAGACCCGAAGTTTGACGGACCATATCTTGGATTTGACCATGTCCATTCTCCAACTCGAACTAGCTCTTGCATGCCTTAGACGCCTTTATGCGGCCTTCCTCCTATATTTGACTCTTATCTTATGTCAGGGTCATACCTCCTACTTTGGATCTACATAAGAGAAGACCTTAGCCTCTAATCTATGGAGTGAAATAGAATCTTCTTCGACTCTCTTTCCCGTAGGAGACGCCTTTCACGTTTTGAAGAAAGAGACCCGTTTGATGCACGAGGTATAATAAATCCACTTTTTATAGGCATACATTCATCTAAGTATGTAGACTAACTCGTTACCTTTGTACTTGCAAGCCTTCATGCATTTTTCCTATGCTTCCCGTAACCTTTATGAGGACTTGCATCACACTCGCTCTTCTTTGTCCATTAATTTTGATAAGCTTAAGTGGGAGCTGGCACATGCTCGAGAAGCTCAGCGAGTTGTCGAGGCTGCCTCAGTCGACCTTCAGACTTTCCCCGAAGCGGCCCGAACTCTTGCTGCCTATGCACCCCAAGAGGACTTGTCCACATCCCTCGCCTTCGCCGAGAGTTGGCTTCTGCTGAATGAAAGCTGAAGAACGCCTCTTACTTAGCTAACCTTGTAAAGGGCTCTCATGCCTTCATGATTTTGGAGAACAACGCTGGTGAGGCTGCCATCAATTGGGCACTGGACCGAATTCAAAATGAGTTAGCTATGGCAACCTACTTCTCCTTTTCCTGTCTCTTTGTTCCACCACTGTGAAAAAAGTCGCCGATCCTTCCTTGCCAGCCTTCGAATCTAGAATTTTCCAAGTGATCAAGCCCAAGCTGCTTACTATGATTCTCGCATTTTTCAAGGTGTGTCTGAAAGGAGTCAAGCTCTTCTAGCTAGGACAGCTGATGTCTAAGCCAGACTCAACCTACCGACTTCCAGTAGGTGCAGCTCCGGGGGGCCTTGATGACTATCACTTTGTTGCCTTTTATTTCTGGAACATTTTCTTTGCCAACTTAATCTTTCATTTAGGTTGTAACCCTGAAAGTTTTTAACTTTCAATGAATAATAGCTCTTGATTATTTCTCTATTCTGCTTACCCCAATTTAAGTTTATGACACCATCAATATACTTAAATTAAGATAACTTTTTGAAAGAAGGAGAAAATAACACTTTTTTTATTCATTAACAACTTGAAATACATTCTATCGAAAGTATTTTCTTTCAAGTGTTCAGCATTCCAAGAATGGAATATCTTATTCTGATCTATGTCCTCGAGCTAGTAGGTGCGTGGGAGTGCCACTTTGGCGACCTAGTATGGTCCTTCACAATTAAGCCTTCGGACTCCACTGTTGAGTTCTTTGGTGTTTGACATAACCTTCCTCAACACCAAGTCGCCAACTTGGAAGCATTTTACCTTTACTCGAGAGTTGTACTACTTGGCAATTTGGCTTTTGTACCGTGCCACCCTTTTGTGGGTTGCGTCCTTTCTTTCTTCCAAGAGATATAGACTCGTCGCAGCTACTGGTCATTTTGAGTTGGGTCAAAAGCCTCTACATGTGGGGATGGAAGTCCTATCTCGACCGAAATTACTGCTTCCGCCCCAAATGAAAGCGAGTAGGGGGTTTTGCCTGTTGACGTCTTACGTGTGGTGCAGTACGCCCGCAACACTTTTGGGAGTTCTTAAGCCCAATACCCCTTCAAGATTTCGAGATTGGTCTTTTGGTTTTTCTTGATGATCTTGTTTATTGCCTCCACCTGCCCATTGGCTTGTTGGTGACCTGGTGATGAGAAGTTGTGTTGAATCCCCAACTTAGAGCAGAATTGCTTGAAAGCTTAGTTGTCAAACTACTTTCCGTTATCAGTGATGAGGGTTCAAGGTATCCCAAACCGGCAGATTATGCACCTTCAAATGAACTACGTCACCTTATTTTTGGTGATAGTCGTTAGGGCCTCGACTTCGGCCCACTTAGTGAAGTAATCCACTACCACCACCGCGAACTTGACTTGGCCTCGCCCAACTGGTAAAGGTCCTATAAGGTCTACACCTCATTGCGTAAACGACCATGGTCCCATCATGTTAGTAAGGACCTAAAGCGTCTGTCTTAGGATGGTAGCGAACCTCTTACCCGAGTGTACTTCTTGGAGTCTTCGACCATGGTCGGTCAAAACTAACTTTGCCTTCTTAACTTCTTCGCTAGGGACCTTGTCCCTTCATGATTGCCACATGTTCCTTCGTGTACTTTCTGCATTGCATAAGTCGCCTCGCTAGGGTCTAAGCATCTAAGGAGAGGTAAGAATACCCCCTCCTGTATAACTTATCCCCTTGCACCCGTACTTGAAAGCTTTGAACTTGAGTCGTCGGGCATCCTTCTTATCGTTTGGCAACATCCCTTCCCCTAAGTATTCAAGGAAGGGGGTCATCCATGTTGTTGGCGAGATCGGGGTTATCTTGCTAATTTCGTGCAACAACTCGGTGGTGATACTAGACTTTTCTAGGATCTCTACTAGCACGCTTCTGGCCACCTCGATTTCGTAAGCGGCAGCTAACTTTGCCAAGGCACCAGCACTGTCGTTTTGCAACCTAGGTACTTGTTGGATTTGTTCGTCTACAAGTTCTGCCCCTTGGACAATCTTACGTGGCACTAGCTCCCTTTTAACAATTTTTTATTTGTGTCACACCCCTACCACTCCCTGTTGGGTTGTGTGATAGCACTCCCTCGAGGATAACTGCTTCTCTCATACTTGCCCCACCCTCATGGGAGTAGGGAACTTCATTACCTGGTGGTATCTCGATACGATCGCCTTAACCCATGTATTGTGGGTCTTCCTAGTATCGTATTGTAGTCGGAGTTGTCGTTCATCACCAAGAAATTTATGAAGTAAAGGACTACGTTGTCCCCTTTACCAAAGGTTACTGAGAGCTCAACCAAACCTTCAGGAGTCAGTATGCTCCCATCAAATTCGACTAAGGGTGTCGAATTTGGCTTAAGCCTTTCTTTTTCAAGCTTCATGGCGTCGTAAGCTTTTATTGATAGTACATTCACCGAACTGCCTCCATCAATGAGGATTCTCCTGACGCGGATGTTGGAGACAATCAGAGACACCATTAAGGAGTCATTGTGCGACTTGTGTAGTGCTGCAGCCTCAGCGGTAGTGAAGCCAAGTTGCTCGTCCACTACTGCCATTACTCGCACTTCTTCAGCCCTTAGCACGCCTCTCGCTTGTCTCACTTTTTCTTTCTGACTCCAGTTGGACCCCAACGATGGTTCTAATTTCTGGTGTCGGTGGTGATTTTTTGCCTCCATTTTCTTGCTAGGGAACTCATAGGTCTTTCCACCCGCTTCCACATACTTGTCTAATCGTGAGGGACTCTATGTACTTCTTTTGATCGTAGCAGTTCGAGATTGTGTGGCCATGATCCCTATTAAATAGGCAGTACTTGGCCTTATTTCTCTTGTGGATTCCGCCCTGTGGGTTGTGACCTCCATTTGGGCAACCTTTGGGGGGTCGGCATTGGCTTGGTCGATCCCCTAGGGGTTGTGGCCTCTATTTGGTCGACCCCACTTGGCTTGATTGACCCCCTGGCGGTCGGCTGGACTTGGCCGACCCCTTGGGGTTGTGGCCTACATTTGGCCAACCCCTGGGGGATCAACATTGGCTTGTCTAACCATCTAGGGGTCGTGGCTTCCGTTTGGCCGACCCTAGAGGGGTTGACATGGACTTGGCCGACCCCATGGGGGTTGTGGTCTCCATTTGGCTGACCCCCGGGGGGTCGGCATGGACTTGGCCAACCCATGAAGGTTGTGGTCACCATTTGGCCGACCTCCGAGGGTCTGCGCTCGCTTGGCTGAACCGTAGGGGGTCGGAATGGACTTGGCCGACCCCCTAGGCGTGGTGGCCTCCATTTGGCTGACCCTTGGGGTTGGTGTTGGCTAGGCCGACCTTCGGGTGGGGTCCTAACCTTGTCCAAGTATTTCAGAATATTTTGGCCTATAACATAGCCCTATAACAATTTTGAAGTTTATGGATTAAAAGATAACTTTTGAAAGTGTATGGACCTAAATGAAACAAATTTAAATGTATTGAAACTAAAATTTGACATTTGAAAGTTTAAATTCTAAAATAAAACAAACCTCAAAATTAATGGACCAAAGTTATATTTTAACCAAAGTTTTATGATATGATTTAATAATATTTTGACATTATTTTGAATGTTAAAGTTGAAAGGACATTTAAAATAGGATGTTAAAAAAAGGTTCTTTGGATTGTACATTGAAAAAGCCCATTTGTCACTTCAAATCAATTGCTAAAAAAAGAGGGATTGGCCTTGGAGAGCTGGTCTAAATTAAGAGGAACGAAAACGAGGTTGCCAAAGAAGATTGAAGAACAGAATTTCAAAAAAGTGCGAAAACGAAAATTTAAAAGTTCAAATTGATGAACCACCATTTTTCTTTGCATGTCATGAAATCGTACAAATAAGGATACATACATTAATATCAATAAATTAAAACCAAACTTTTTATATTTATCTTTTCATGACATGCAAAGAAAAATAGTTGGTTTCGTCAACTTTTATATTTATTTTCACAATTTTTTGAAACCCTTGTTATTAGCTTCTTATTTGATAACCTCGTTTATTTTAGAATCTAAACTTTAAAATGTCAAATTTTAGTTTACTTTTAAATTTGTTTCATTTGGATAGATGAACTTTCAAAAGTTCTATTTTAGTTCTTAAACTTTAAAAAAAAAAACTACAACGTCCTTGCCGACCCCCCGAGGGTCGTCCAAGTCCATTTCCGATCCCTAGGAGATCGGCCTCGTCATTTCCGACCCCCAGGAGTTGGTCAAATGGAGGCCACAACCCCTCAAGGGTCGGCCAAGTCCATTTTCAATCCCTCGGGGGTCGGCCTCGCCATTGCCGACCCCTGGGTCGACTAAGTCCATTTTCGACCCCTTGGGGGTTAGCCTCGCCATTACCGACCCCCCGGGGGTTGGCCAAATGGAGGCCACAACCCCTCGGCGGTCAGCCAAGTCCATACTGACCCCCAGGGTTGGCCAAGCAAGTCCGACTCCTCTGGGGGTCGGCCCTTGCAGCCTCACCCTTCTAGTGTCTGGCAACGAGTAGGTCAATCCGATTGCATTGGCTGTGGAGGTCAGGACTCTCCGAAGAGTAGATTGAGTCTAAGTGACGTTTGGAGGTGCTACACCCCGTGGCGTTGACCGTTACAACGAGGAGGTCAATCCGAGTGGATTGGCCGTGGAGGTCAGGACTCCCCCAGAGTCGACCAAGCCCAAGTAACGTATGGAGGCGCTGCACCTTGTAGCGTCCCTGATTACAACGAGTAGGCCAACTCGAGTGAGTTGGCTATGGAGGTTAGGACTCTCTTGTGGACGAGTCGACCAAGTCCAAGTAACGATTGTAGGCGTTCGACCCGTGGCGTCCTCCGTTACGAGTAGGTCAGCCCGGGTGGGTTGGTCCTAGAGGTCAGGACTCTTCCCTAGGAGTCGACCGAGTCCAAGTAATGCAGGCGGGCGCTGCACCCCGTGGCGTCTCCGGTTAGAACGAGTAGGTCAACCCGAGTGGGTTGGTCGTGGAGGTGAGGACCTATAAGGGTTGACCGAGTCCAAAGTCGACCTCTGAGGAGGGCGGTCTAGTAGGCTAACCCGGGTGTAGTGGTCGTGGAGGTTAGGACTTTCCTGTGGATAAGTCGACCAAGTCCAAAGTAGCGCTAAGGGACGTTGTAGACCCGTGGCGTCCTAGCGTTACAACGAGAAGGCTGCACCCCTAGGGGGTCGGCCATGGAGGTGAGGACTTGCCAAGGTTGACCGAGTCCAAGTAACTCCGGAGTCAAGGTCGTTAAACCTCCAAAGGGTAACGATCAGGAGTTACGCCGGTATTAATACCCAGCTTAATGACGGACGTTTCTAACGGCCGGTCATTATATCGCCATAATTGAGTCGCAGCGGTTACGAGACCGGCTGCTATAAGAGTCATGTCAATCTTCATTTCGGGGGATCCCCGATCGAATCCTAAGCTAAGTACTCTTAAGCTATTTCTAGAGTTCCAATTTATTTTCATAAAACTCCGTTTCTGACTTAGGCATCGGAGGCCCTGTGACTCACACCACACCGGTGGGTTCTAATTTCGTCTTTTTTGCAGACCTTTTCGTCTTTAGCTAAACAAATTTTTTGTGGATATCCGTTGACCATTTTTCAGCATCAACATAATTTATAGATTATTTAAGCAAAAAAATAGAGCTACTTTCATGTCTCGACTTGCTTTCTATTTGTTTTTATTAGAAAATAATATCAACACCCAAAAAAATTATAAAATATATATTTTTGAACATGGTCTAAATAATCAATTTTATTGATTTATTTTATTTTTTTACTTCATTGATTTATTAACATAGGCACTTGATTGAATTGGCCTATGTAATAGTATTAACAAGATAGAATTGATTAACAGGTCGAAATAATCACTAATAAATAATAAAAGTTGAATTATATTTTGTTATGTTATATTATCAATCATAAACCAATAGACATATTAACATACAAAGTACATAGTCACCTCACAATGAATAAATTAACTTTTTAAATAATTCAAAAAAAAGTGTCCTTATAAATTAAATTGTAAATTGTTAGGAAAAAGAATAGAATGGGGGCAATATGTTAAAGCCATCCTTAATTTCAATCCGTAAATATTTATGATCTTTTGTGGGTAATATATATATATATTTTTAATTATGTTAACGGAGATTAAAAAAAGTGTGTAAATGGTCTATTTTGAGAACGACATCCTTCAATTGAGTTGGACGATTCAAACTGCCCATGCCCCTGAATACCAACAAAATACCTAACAAAAAAAAGAAAAGGTTAAAAATAGAAGTAAAACTAAGCAAGAGAGGTGTATAAATGGATGAATAATTGAGTGAAATAAAATAGAGAAGTAAATAAGAACATATCCATCTTTGTACACACATTCCAAAATGGCGGCCGTTTGCATCAAAATATTAGCAATTTTGATGACAATAATGGTCGTATTTTCATTTGTTGCAAAAGCAACGAATGAAACACCTCTTTCATATGATGCTATTTATGCAGGGGATGGGAAACCAAGATGCAGAGATGGTGTATGTCTTACAATGGGACCTCCAGTCAACCATTATGATAGAGGATGTGAGAAAATAGAAAGGTGCAGAAGCGGCCGCTAATTAACCCCATCCATCCCCGACTATTGTTTCTTCTCTAACCCTATAATTAACAAACTATCTATTTTTTACTGTTTTCAAATTTAATTATTCCATTTTAATAATAATTTCCATTATTTTATCAATTGCATATTCTCCTCAACCTTCTTCTTTTTCTTTTTCTTTTTTTTTTTACTTATTTTTCCCTTAAATTCTTTAAGAATGAAAATTATAGATTCAACTGATCCCATAACTATATAAAGTTATTGTTGGAAAATAAATGAAATCAAAATTAGTAAATTATAAAAAAAAATTTGAGGTAGGATTAATTTGAAATCTGTAATCTTTTTTATTATATTTAAAATGACAGTTTTAGAATATGATTGAAAAGGAACATTATGATAAAATATATCATTCATAAAAATACACAATGAAATTCATATAATATGATGCGTTGTTGAACTGAATTACTATTAAAATAATGAAACTAATGCATCATCAACATTTTTTTTTTTTTTTTTTTGTATGCTACACAATTCAATCATAAAACAATAACATTGTTATATGAAAAATATATTTTGAGCATTCATTTTAATACTAAAACCTAAAAGTATAGCATTAAAAAACTATGAAGTAAAAGACTTACAAAATACATGGTTATTTTGTTGAAGTTGTTGGAGCACAACAAATATTACATTCCGAAAAACAAAATAATCTTTGAAATTTTGGAATGAATCATTGGAAAAACTGGTTAAAGAGTCATTATAATTACGATTTATATTCGATCAGATAGATTTTAAACAATGTTATTTATATGAACAAAACTGATTAATTGATTACAAAAAAAATTATTTGAGGGGTTTGATGGAAGTATTGGACGTGGAGCTCGCATGTGATACGATAATGTCTGAGAGCTATATAAGAGTTCATTTGAAGGTGGTTGATGGCCGGAGGTATACGAACGTAGAAACCTCAAGACAAAGTTGGAACGAGCTACTTTCACCATGCACTAGAGTTTTAAGAGAGATGATTATGAGTGGTTTAGACACAAATAATAAAATTATGAACTATTTTATTTTTCAAAATTTTGAATTATGTCACTTTTTTTTTTTACTCATTAATTAAAGTTTCAACTAATCTCAACTCGAGATTAATAATATGGAATTTTTTAGTTTATGTTATTTTATAAGTAACATATAATTATGGTATTAACTTTTTTCTATAAATATATAAATTAGAATTCATGGTATTATGCTTTAAAAACATGAAAGTATTTGGTTGATTTCATTAATCCAAACGTAACTAAATTAGACTAAATTACCTTTCCAACTCATCCTTTGCTTGATTTCATTAATCCAAGATGGAGAGATAAAAGTATGTTTTTAATTAAATTAAATATTTTTTAACTAATTATGCAATCCATTTTTAAATCTTTATTTATTTGAACTGTGAATATTTGGTTTAACGAAATAGTTTTAATCTTTAACTAATTTATGTTAATTTTTCTCATTTACTTAATATCATTTATAGAAGAAATAGTTTTGTAATTTAAAATTAATAGTCGCTTCATAATGAATTTTGTATTTGTTCAAAAAAAAAATCTCTTCTTTTTCATGTAATTAATTTCATTAATGTGTAACTATTTAATTTGCAATTCTTTCAAAAAAAAAAAAACAAATTCTTAAATTAAAGTGACACATATTTTTTATCTTAAATTATTAAAAATATTCATTGATTTATATTTCTAATATTTTACTTTTATTTTTTTTTATTTCAATGTAGATCGTGAATAATAAATAAATTGACAAATAAATTAAGTAATGTTAATCACTCTACGGCTAAGCTACTTTCACCATGCATAAAAACCTTAAGAGATCGATAATTATGAAACCTTATAATAATTATATGCATGATAAGTAACAAAGGGCTAAAACAAGCATACCTTACATTAATAATGAGCATACCTCACATTAATAATGTCTTAGTATTTACAAGTAGTGGTTGAAGTTCGTTTGTTGTCAACACAAAATAAAATAACAAAGATGAAATTATTTGATTGTTTTTCTTTTTTTGGTTAATGTTCACGTAAACAAAAGTTACAACAAACCTTAACTAGTGTTTTTTTCTAAAGAAAAACCAAGTTGGTATAAATAATATATGTCACATTAGAAATAACCAATATTCATCGTATTGATATCTTTGTGAGGTTTCATCGTATTGAGGTCGATCTGTCTAGTGATTAAAGTCGACCAGTCTGCTGATTGAGGTCCATTAATTGAAGTCAATCAATTCGCTGATAGATATCAATCAATACACTGGTTAAAGTCGATCATTATAGTGCTTGAAGTCGATTAGTACATTGGTTGAAGTCTGCTAATTAAAGTCGATCAGTAAATTGATTGAAGTTGATCATTACACTGATTAAAGTCGATCAATATACTGATTGAAGTCGATCATTATAATGATTTTAGTCGATTAGTACATTGGTTGAAGTCTGTTAATTAAAGTCGATCAGTACATTGATTGAAGTCGATCATTACACTGATTAAAGTTGATCATTACACTGATTGAAGTCGATTTATCTACTGATTGAAGTCTGCTGATTGAAGTCGATCAGTCTGCTGACTGAAGTCGATCAGTACACTGATTAAAGTCTATTTATCTCATTGTCATCCTCGTCTCCAAACAAGCATTCCCTAGACTGATTGTAACTAATCTCTTAATTAGTTAATGATTCTTTTAATTAATCTTGACTTAAAATGTATTTAATTAACCTAAATACATTTTAATTCAATTAAGCAAATTAACATTTATTTAAGTTGTTATATTTAAAATTTAAGCAAAACAAAATTATAACATATATCATGATCAGGGCATACATATTAATTAAGTTGGTAAATTGAAAAGATACCTACAAAGTTCATAACTATTTAAATCTAAATGATTAAAAAAAAAAAAAACAAATCATGTTCAGTAAACTAAATGGTAAATTGTTTGGGAAAAAGAATAGAATGGGGGCATTATGGTAAAGCATCCTTAATCTCAATCCGTAAATATTTATAATCTTTTGTTGATCTAATGGGTTTGTTTTTTAAAATTGTGTAAATGTGGATAAAAAAATTATGTAAATTGTCTATTTTGAGAATGACATCCCTTCAATTCAGTTGGACGACTCAAACGACCTATGCCCCTGAATAGCAACAAAATACACAACAAAACAAGAAAATGTTAAAAATAGAAGTAAAATTAAGCAAGAGAGGTATTTAAATTGATGAATAATTGGGTGAAATAAAATAGAGAAGTAAATAAGAACATATCCATCTTTGTACACACATTCCAAA
>JBBMEG010080700.1:0-11029 GCA_037832605.1 Cyclanthera cordifolia
TAATCACATCACGTCGTTTTATTCTTAAAGAACCTTCTGTCTCTACAGTAAGAAAAGTTCTCCTCTTCATACGAGACGGAATAGCACTACAAATGTTTTCATTGCTTCTAATATCATCAAGAGGCTGATTCTGTGAAGCTTCTGTAGAACTTTCATAGTTGAGTCGATCAAAACCTGACTTGATTGACTCATTTCTCTTGTTCGCGTTTTCACTCAAACTCTAAAAAACTGATGATCGCATTGTTGTTTGAGTAGATAATAATACATCTTCATTCCTTACAAGTTTCTTTAATCTTTCAAATGCAGACGGTCGAATCGTAGTTGTGATTAAAGATTTTTCTTCTTCATTTGTAAGCTTGCCTAATCTTTGGAAGGCTGATAGTCGTGTCACATCTGAGGTTGACGTTGTGAAAACTTTCTTTTATCTTGATGTGTTCAATCTAAGAAAGGCTGACACACGAGCAGTTGGCGGCCCAATGCGTCTGAGTGCAGATAGCTCTTGGTTTGCCTTCCTTTCCTCGATTTTTTCTTCACATTTTTCAACTGTTATGTGATTTGTATCTGCAACTTTTGCCTTCCATTTCCATGTTATATGGATTAGCTCAGGCGGCTGATATCCAAGTCTGTTTCTTGATGGAAGCAAAGGATAACCCTTATCCATAAGTTTCTTCTGTGTAACTGAAAGTTCCGACTTGTCATCGAAGATCCTTAGACCTTTGAACTCAGTGTGAGTGGTGAAGTCATAACCTGCCTTTGCTAAAACACTATATGTGTTTGGGTCGAATCCATCTTTTGTTCGACTTTTAGGTAAGCTCATCGACATCTAATCATTTTCAATTTTTTCAACTTTTTGTCTCGTCATCTTTGTAAGAGGCATTGTGAAATTTTGTTTTAAGATTTCAATATCCCCGAATTTCAAGTTATTTGAACATTCTACAAAAGGAGCTCTACCTACTTTGCACCGAGAAAGCGGGATATAGCATAGCACAGGAGGATTTTGATCGCTTCTTTCTTTCAAAGTTTCAGACTCTTTGATGTTGGTCGATATTTCGTTCTTCTCAAATTCGAACTGATTTACATCTTGAATTGCTTCATCTTTCGCATTAGTTTTCGATGTTGCTTTGAGCCTATTGTGTTCTTTTATTGTGAAAACTTCTACTCGCGGAGTTTCTACTGTGCTTTCACCATTTAAGTAAAATTTTGCATCTGCAAAATGAGATTCAGCTTCTGAAAATGGATTGGTATCAACTTCTACTTTCTTGACACCATCTTGATAGAATTTGAAGCATTGATGCAATGTAGAAGTTACAATTCCATTTCCATGAATCCAAGGACGTCCTAGTAGCAACTTGTAGGTAGTTTTGCAATCTATGACGTGGAATAATGTATCATCTTTTAGATCACCAATAATGAGTTCTAAACGGATCATTCCAATTGCTTTCTGTCCGCCTTGGTTAAAGCCTTGGATCACTAGTTTACTATTAGATAGTTCTTCCATTGAAATACCTAACTACTTCACAGTTGACTTAGGCATTATGTTCACAGCTGATCCGTCATCGATGAAGATTCAACCAACTTTCTGCTCTCGAATGTATCCCGAGACAAACAATGGTCTATTGTGTGGCTTCGAGCCGAGTAACAAGTCTTCATCGGTAAAACTTATGGACATACAACATGGTCCACTGGTAAGTTTTTTGGATAATTGAATGCTTGCACTATCAGTGCCTGTCAATGCCTCAATAAGAGTATTCTTAGTTGCTTGAGGAAGTGACACTAACTCTTCTAAATTGAAAGAATATGTATCTCCAAGTTCATTTGTCATATTTGATGAGCTTGCTAGATCTTCTATTAAGGTGATTGTATGACATGTAATGACATCAAGTACTTTTCCTTCATCATGTGCTAGAAAGCTCTTTGGGAAGAATTCAGCCAGGTTGATCTTCTTTTCACATTCGGCTAATATTTCTTCATTTGTGGCCGCATTAGTCATCATAACGGACATCAGATCAGGATTTGAAAATTCGCTTGGTTGATGATGAGGAAGAGTGTATTGGCCAAACTCAAAATTTCCTATAGCGGTGATGTAATTTTTAGAGGATTATGTCACGCGCTTCATTATCTTGTTTGCGATGACAGGTGTTTGGCTCTCTTCAAGGTTGATTTCTTTTGAGCGACTTCTGGTAACAGGTTTCATATAGGAATCAGTTGAAGTAGTAACCTTGGAAGAGACTTCTTTGGAATTCATGCTTTCTAGAGAGAGATGAAGAGATGAGAGGTAGAGATGGTCCCACTGGGTATGCCAATTTGTTCACACGAGATTTCAACAGACGAGTAGAAATGAGACACGTGTAAATGAATTTTAAAGTTATATTGATTTGAATATGTGCGCGTGTTACAATCTCTAATATTTATCCTCTGATTCTTTCTCTCTCGATGTGGATTTGAAAGATGTTGATTTTGAGGGCTTGCAAGCTTATTCTCAGACGGGGGATGATCAAATCTTCAATTTGATGACGAAGAGACGATCGGATTGAAGAAGCCTTTGTCCTTGAGTGTTTTGAATCCGAAGCTTGATATTTGAATTCTTGACTCTCTAACTGATCTTGAAGGCTTATGGATTTGATTTGTTGGATGCTCTGAATTTTGGATTGTTGGGCTGAAAGCTCTAGAGTTTTTGAATCTTCAGTTTTGTTCTCAATTTTGGGTCCTCTGTAAATGAGGCGGAACTCTCTATTTATAGTGTTCTTTGTGCTTTATGGGCCTTTGAGCCTAACCTTGTACTTAGGCTTTATAGGTTTTTGGGTTTACTACATGGATTAAGACCACAACAACATTTTATCCAATTAATTAGGGAACAATTATAGATTTGTAATTGACCCGATATTTAACTGGATTTATTTGTACATGATGTGGCAATTTATTATTACCCGAAATTTCTCAGTCAACAAAGACTTTTATATCTTAATTTAAAATAAGAAATTTAAAATCTATAAAGACCTTCAGAAGCTCCACCATGTCGATCTCCACCAGTGCTGCCATTGAAAAGCTCAACCATTGTCCTCATTAGAATGCTCCGCCCTTGTCGCTGTCGAAAAGCTTCACCGTCGTCGCCGTCGAAAAATCTTCACCATCACCGCCGTCAAACTCGACCTTCAACATCTCTGCTGTCGAACTTGACCTTCACCACCTTCACCGAATTCGCCCTTCACCGTCAGCGTCGAATCGACGTTCATCGTCGATGTTAACGGAGGATGATTTCCTTTGTAACTCGAACCCCAATGAGGCCGTTCGAAAGTTCAAAATTGAAGAAAATTAGCAGTCGACTCTGTTTAACACTACTACAAAAGAGGGAATAGGTGATGGTCTATCTAAATTTTTTTAAGAACATGGATAAAAGATGACGGGCATTTTAAGCCCGTCATTAAAAAAAATGGTGACGGGCAAAAACCGTGACCAAAGACTTTTGGTGTCGCGGGTCTAAAGATATTTGGTGATGATTTTTTCCCGTCACCTATTCTCTTTCGTGACGAGTGCCCGACACCAATTAGCCCGTCACCAAATACCATTTCTTTTTGTTTTCCCTAAACCCGAGACCCAATTTTTTCATTTTCCCGCTCTCCTTTTTCCCTTACCCGAGACCTAATTTTTCAAACCCTCACTCCCATCTTCTTCATCTAAAATCTCTAAACCCTTACCATTTCTCATCTTTTTTCTCATTTTCATCTCAATTCTTCATTTTCTTTCTCCTCTAATCTAAAAAACCTACAAAGTTTTAGCAATATAAGGTCTCAACACTTGTTTTTTCTTTCTTTTTAATCGTATTAGTTAAATGCGTTTTTTATTTTTTTACTTTCTTCTTTTGTTATATATGTGTAACCAAACTTCTTTAAACTTAAGAAACTTGTTGCATGTTTGTAGCAATCAAAAATTGTTCCAAAGTTGAACTTGGATAATACTTTTAAGCAGGAAAATGATATTGTCAAAGCCGTAGAAGATGAACTTGTAAAGGTAATTTATAGTGTTATGCAGCAAATTCCACTTTCTCTTAATTTATGAATAATTTATTTCAAGCTATGTTAATTTATGTTTTGAGATTGTTGAAACACCCATCGTTGATATTAGACAAGACGAACAGGTAAAGATCGAGAGCAATGAATGAAATTAATGGTGGTAATAATCCAATCCCTAATATTAAACATTTGACTTCTTTTTCTTTTTTGCCTTAAGCTTGGTTTAGGTTTCGCTAGTATCCATACTCTTTGAATCGAAAATGTATATGTCAAAGTTCTTGCAATGTGAGCCTTTTATTATTATTTTTTTTTTTACTTCTTCTTTTAGCTTTATTATTGATTTTTTATATAACTTTTGAGGGTACAAATTTTTTTTGCAGATAAAGCAAGCTGAGGATGAGGTCAAGGAAAAAGGGAGAGTGGGAAAATGAAAAAGAAGATGGGTCTCGGGTTAAAGAGAAGGGGAAACGGGAAAAAAAACGTAGTTTTGGTGACGGGATAGTTGGTGTCGGTCGCTCGTTACCAAAGAGAAAAGGTGACGAGCAAAAACCTTCACAAAAGACCTTTGGTGACACTCGTCATGAAGAATCTGTCACTAAATACCTCTGGTGTCGCACATGACGCGCTACACCATAAGTCTTTGGTGAAAGTTTCTGCCGTTCATCATTTCTACCCGTCACTAAATGTCTTCAATGTCACTGCTAGTGATGACGGTCATAAAAGATGTCGACATTAGCTTAGCACGTCATCTATTCTTCGATTTCTACTAGTGTAAAAAGAAAAAAAAACCCTATATTGAAGATGATTTTAATTACAAAAATGTCAATAATGATGTATTATTTAGGTATTATATTAATACAATATTATTTATGTATTTATACACTTATACCTACACTATAAAAAAATTCAATTTTATTTGTATACAAGGTTAATCTAAAATTGAGGAATAGACATTTATTTAAAGTTTAAATAAATTTAGTTATTTCCTAATAAATTTTCATAATCTACCTATTTGACTAGTTAGGTCAATCCACCAATTCAATTGTGTTAGAGTAATTAATCAAATTAAACTCATATATTTTTTAATTAACTAAATTGAGTTAAAGTATATGGTTGCATTTTATTAATTTAAATATATATTTTTTATTTTCTTTTAATTTTTAAATAAAGTATTACAATAATTTCAAATTTTTTGTTATATTAAGAAATAAATGTTCTGAAAGTTTAAACAAATTTTGGAAATAAAATACTTTGAAACAGCAATAAAATTAAAGTCAATATGCATAAATATAATTATGTTAAAGTTAAAAAAATTATATTTAAGAAAAAATATTTTTTGGTCTCTACCTTTTCAGTTTAGTTTCAATTTAGTCCTTGTACTTCAAAACTGATCAAGTTTACTTCTGACATTTCAGTAATGCTTTCTTTTATTTTTTAAAGAATAATAATGCTCACTTTTGGTCCCTAGGTTTGGATCTAGTTTCATTTTGGTCGATATGTCTAAAAATGTTGATTACTCTTTTTCCTGACATTTCAATAATACTCACTTTTAGTTCTGATGTGTTTTTATAATTTATTTTTAAAAAAACTTAATTTACATAAAAAATGACATTTATTAATATATTAGAATTTAAAGTTATTCTAATAACCATTACCCTATATATTTAACGATTTTTTATTTCAATAACTAAAATCGAGCATTATTGAAAGATCGTGAGTAAAACTATTCAAATTTTGGAAAATACAGCTAGATACAATCAAGACCAACCTTAAAAAAAAAAATATAATTTTCAATAAATACATATGATTTTTGAAATTAAAAAAATAATAATAAATTAAATTCAATGGAAATGCATTGATGTTATTAGATTAGTTACTTAGTTACAATTAGTTAGATAAAGAAATTAGTTTTATTTCTTTCAACCAAGTACAACTGATGGAAACAATACAAGTACACCCATCTTGGAAACTGCTTTTCATTGAATTAATGAAATAAAGAAAAGTGTGTTTTAACTACTGCTGCACGTAAAATGGTATTAGAGCAAACCTGTCCTTCTTGACTTTTCCACCCCCAATTTCTTCTTTCCTTCTTCACGTTGAATGCTCATTCTTCTTCCTAAATTTCATCGTCCTTTCTAAATGAATCAGTATTCGAATTCACAAGAAGTCCTTACTATCTTCATCATAATGACGCATCAAATGTGATACTTGTTTCTGATCTTCTTACAGAAGACAACTATGTCACATGGAGTAGGGCTATGTTGTTAGCACTCTCGATCAGAAACAAACTTGGTTTTATCAATGGCAACCCTCCACGACCTTCTGGAGATATGCTACAGACTTGGAATCGCAATAATGACATGGTGGTAGCTTGGATTCTAAACTCGGTATCGAAAGAAATCTCGGCCAGCATCCTATTCACTGACTCGACACAAGAAATCTGGGAAGATCTTAAAGAAAGGTTTCAGCGGAAAAATGGCCCCCGAATTTTTCAAATAAAAAGGGATCTTGCTACTTTAGTCCAAGATCAGCAACACGTTTCTATATATTTCTCTCGTTTGAAACGTTTATGGGATGAGTATTCGACATATCAATCGGTATGTTCTTGTGGCCTCTGTTCTTGTTGGGGTGTCAAAAGGAATGCTAAATTTCATCAGTTTGAGTATCTTGTGAATTTCTTGGGATTGAATGAGTCATTTGACGCTGCTCGATCTCAAATTCTTCTTATGGAGCCACCTCCTTCTATGAACACAGCTTTTTCATTAATAGCACAAGAAGAATAGCAGCGAGCAATACCTATTCTCCCTACTCCGGCAGTCACACTTGTTGTTAATAATAGTCAAAATCCCTCTACTGGACGCCAAAAGAAAGACAATCTAACTTGCACACATTGTGTTTTTCCTGGTCACACCATTGAAAAATGTTACAAGCTACATGGTTATCCATCGAGGTATCAATCAAGGGAACTCAACGAAATACAACAACCCACAATGCCAACTCAGTCACTACAAATACTATTGATGCGTCTGATTCGACTTTGAGCTCTGCTGACATTGCTTAATGTCATAGTATTCTTTCATTACTCCAAGCAAAACTATCAGCTACTAATAAAGAAGAAGCATCAACTGCTCATATTGCAGGTATGCCTTATTATGCCTTTATTAACACCTACTCTCATGCCTCTTTTTCCCGAAATACTTGGATATTGGATTCTTGAGCATCTTCTCATATATGTTTTAATCAAAAGTTATTCATCATTTTAGTTCCTGTTAACTCTGCTGTTATTCTTCCTGATAAGACAAAAATATTTGTTTAATATGTTGGATTAGTTCAAGTTTTTGGTGATCTAGTTCTCGACCATGTGTTGTTTGTTCCACAGTTTAAATACAACTTACTATCAATAAGTATGTTGGCAATGGATAACTCAGTTTTAGTGAGTTTTGTGAGTAACCAATGTCTTATTCAGGACAAGTACACTTCAAAGATGATTGGCAAGGGTGAATTAAAGGCTGAAGTTTATGTGGTTCATGAAGAACCAAAAGCAATTGTAGCAGCATCTGTCAAGCATGAATCAGTCAAACTCTGGCACTCTCGTCTTGGGCATCAAGCTTACGCACCTTAACATGCGCTCAAAGTGTTTTGAATTTTTCTAAGACTGCATCTAGTCAGTTTTTTCCTTGTGATGTTTGCCCTTTAGCTAAACAAAAAAGACTACAATTCGTAACTCATAAAACACGAGCAATAAATCCTTTTGATTTGATTCATGCTGATGTCTATGGTCCTTTTCTAAATCCTTTAATCAGGGACATAAGTCTTTTTTAACAATACTAGATGATTGTACTAGACATACATGGGTGTTAATGATGCAAAATAAATCTGATGTACATATTATACCAAAGTTTTTCAGCTTAGTTCATACTCAATACAATAATAAAAGGATCAAGCAGTTCATATTAGACAATGCTCCTGAGCTCTCCTTTGAGAAGTTTTTCCTTGAACAAGGAGTTTTACACTAATTCTCGTGTGTGGGAAGACTGGAACAAAACTCAGTTCTAGAAAGAAAACATCAGCACATTCTAAACGTTGCACAAGCCTTATATTTTCAATAAAGAGTCTCTTTTGTTTTTTGGAGTGAGTGCATACTTACAACAGTCTATCTAATAAATAGAACCCCTGCAAAAATTTTAAAGTGAAAAACATAATATGAGAAATTATATCAACAAACGCCTGATTATTCACATCTTCGAAATTTTGGATGTATGGCTTTTGCATCTACTTCACCTCATGGAAGATCTAAGTTTGATCAAAGGGCTATACATGCAGTGTTTGTAGGATACCCCTTAGGGATGAAAGCATATAACATTTTTGATATCACAAAGAGGCAATTCTTTATCTCAAGGGATGTAATTTTTCGTGAATCAACAATGCCTTTCCACACCACTACATTGTAGTCTGAAGAGATTGATTTTTTTTCTTATGTAGTTCTACCGAGATCACAACTGTCCATAGACATTGTTGTCCGAATGTACAATTTCCTGTCAGTATGTAAGCTCAACAGTCATTTCAGATAATGCCACCCCTTTACCTGATGGACAAATGGAGGTACGTTTTCTAACTCTGATAACAGTAGATTAATTACACCCCTCTCTACTCAAACTGATATCTCTCAGAATGGAGCATTCAGCTTGCATACATCAGCTTCAATCCCATCTCAGCCTGATATTCAGCCCCCCAAGTACAGTTTATACTTATATAATACCTACTCTGAATACCCACACTTTACCCTTAACATCTATTTCCTCTGGACCTGCTACATTGCCCAAACAAAATGATATAACACGTAAAAGTACCAAGCATCGTAAACCACCATCCTTCTTAAAAGATTACCACTGTGTTCTCCTACTTAACCAAAAGTTTCCCCATTTCTCCACTCGATATCCTCTCTCTTCTTACTTAAGTTATGACCATTTGTCTCCAACTTTCAAAACCTTCTGTACCACACTTTCCTCCACATATGAACCCCAAAACTATCATCAAGCCAACTCCTCTGATCACTAGAAAACAACCTTGGCAAATGAAATTGAAGCTCTTGAAATCAACAAAACTTGGAGTATAGTCCCATTTCTGCCTACCAAGACAGCCAGTGGATGCAAATTGATCTACAAAGTGAAGTATAAGAGTGATGGTACAATTGAGAGGTACAAGGCTAGACTCGTGGCCAAGGGCTACACACAACAAGAAGGCCTTGACTATTTAGAAACCTTCTCTCCAGTAGCCAAACTTGTCACTGTTTGGGTTCTCCTCACTTTAGTTGTCTCGTATAAATGGCCATTATTGCAGCTGGATGTGAATAATGCCTTCTTACATGGTGATCTATTTAAAGAGGTATATATGGAGATGCCACTAGGTTATCAACCACATCGACAATCTCATAAAACAGGAGAGAAACTGGTGTGTCGATTGCACAAGTCTTCGAACGGATTAAAGCAAGCATCCCGGTAGTAGTTTGCAAAATTTTCAGAGACCTTGATAGAGCTTGGATTCAAACAAGCCGAATCTGATTATTCGCTGTTTACTAAGGGCACTGGAGGCACATTTACAACTCTGTTAGTATATGTGGACGACATTGTCCTCACTGGGGCAGATCTTTCCCTTCTCAATCAACTCAAAGCCTTGCTCAATGAGCGGTTCAAACTGAAAGACTTAGGGAATTTACGATATTTCTTAGCACTCGAACTAGCAAGATCAAAAGAAGGTATCCATCTATCCAAAAGAAACTTCACACTTCAATTAATCGAAGAAGTTAGATTACTTGATGCAAAACCATAAACAACTCTTCTAAATCCGAGGGAGAAACTCAATCAGTCAGAAAGTGGTCTTCTTAAAGATGCATCTGTATACAGACGTGTAATTGGGAAATTATTGTATCTCACTATCTCCAGACCAGATATCACATACTCAGTAAACTGTTTAAGTCATTTTATGGCACATCCTTGCAAACAGCACCTTGCAGCTGCTTATCACCTAATACACTACTTGAAAGCAACACCAAGTCAAGGTATATTACTTCGTCCATCTCAAACAGTTCAACTTCGAGCTTTGTCTGATTCAGATTGGGCATCCTGCTCGGATACCCGAAGATCCACCACTGACTATTCTTTTTTTCTCGGATAGTCTATAGTAGCTTGGAAATCAAAGAAACAATCAACCGTCTCTAGATCCTTTGCTGAAGCGAAATATCAGGCCTTGTCTCATACATCATCTGAGCTGATATGGCTTCAATCTCTCTTATATGAATTACAAGTACCAACCACAACAGTCACATTATATTGTGACAACCAAGCAGCAGTACATATTGCAAGCAATCCAATATTTCATGAAGGAACCAAGCATATAAAGCTCGACTGCCATTTCATTCGAGACCTTATACGTATTGGTTCCATCAAACTGTTGCCTGTGTGAAGCACATCACAACTTGCAGACATATTCACAAAATCCCTACCCCCTGCCACTTTGTATTCTCTCATGTCCAAGATGGATATTTTAAACCTAAGGAATCCATCTTGAGGGGGGAATATTAGATTAGTTACTTAGTTACAATTAGTTAGATAAAGAAATTAGTTTTATTTCTTCCAACCAAGTACAATTGATGGAAACAGTATAAGTACACCCATCTTGGAAACTGCTTTTCATTGAATCAATCAAATAAAGAAAAGTATGTTTTAACTACTGCACATAAAAGATGTTCATGTAACCTACTTATCAATTTATGAGCAGAACAATAACTAAAAAGAAAATTATATTGTAAGAAAATAAATTTGTTTAGTTGCTTTTGTACAATTATATGTATTTGATCAAATAAAATTAATAAATTTTTTTTTTTTTTTTACTTTTTTGTTTTTTTTGTAAGTTCAAAACTTATAAAATAAAGGGAATTTTATTTAAGTAGTCAAATTATATATAAGTATTACATGTGTCTAAAATCTAAACTTTTTGCACTCTTATTCATAACTTAATTT
>JBBMEG010080701.1:0-11026 GCA_037832605.1 Cyclanthera cordifolia
TCAAGTTTTGATATCAATATTCTGTCCAAAATGAGGTATTACGAGTCATTTTAAGGCACAAATTTCATTCATGACTTGGAAAACAAAAGATCTCAAAAACCACTTAAATGCACTTTGTGGAAAATAAGACCTATGAAGCCAAAAGTCAATTGTACATCAATTAAGAGGCTTAAATGTTACACAAAAAGGTATGTGTGCTTTAAATACACCGAACAAACTCATCTAAAAGGTTTTTACCAATAATGAGCATGTTTGACAAAATTTAAACTTAAAAAGTAGATAAGAAATCTAGAAAAACTATTATTTTAAAATTCTGCATTGTAATTACAAATCTCCAAAATCTTCTTGTTTTTTCTTCTTGTACTTGCTCCTTCATGAGAATACAAGAAGTCGATTGTTGGATTCATATCATCCACCATTTCTTCAAAAGGATTTGTCCTAAAATCAAGATATTCAATTTCAGGATTGAATACCTTATGCTTGCTACCATGGATGAGCTTAGAATCAAATTTGAATTGTTTCCTAAAAAATGAATTAGCGAGCATTGAATTTATTTTGGTTGCTAACTTTCGAAGTCTTTGATTGAAGATGTTGTATAAGTTTCATTTCCTCCTATAAGAACTTAAAAGAAACACTACAGAAATATGGTTTTAGCTCACCCGTTAGGTAACAAGTTCCTTGATATAAAAGAATAAAAATCTGATACCAAATGATAAAATTCAACGTTGCTTAGTTTTGCAAAGGTACAGGTCACTCCAAAATACTTGTAAAAACTCACAAATATGGAAACTCAACACTCTATCCCAATCAAGAGTTAAGTTAGAATGGTGAATACACTCTTAGTTCTCACTTGGAACCTATGATGGTCACTCTTAGATCCTAAGACAACTCAGTCACGAATTAGTTTGATAAAGACTAATCAAATGAATTGATTTTACATTAAAATCTAAAATAAGATTTGAAAAAAATAACAACAAAAAATAGGGTCAAGAAAACTAAGTTTTGATATTAATATTCTGTCCAAAATGAGGTATTACAAGTCATTTTTAAGGCCCAAATTTCGTGCATGACTATGAATACAAAAGGTCTAAAAAATCTCTTAAATGCACTTTGTGGAAAATAAGAGTATCTATGAAGCCAAAAATCAACTTTACATCAATTTAAAAGCCTAAATGCTATACAAAATAGTAGATGTGCTTTAAATACAACTAACGACTAGAAATAGATATAATCGAATCCACTAAATTCCATGTACACGAATCAAACGTACATTTTCTTTTTCTTCCATTCTCACCAATATAAGTGAAAGAAACAGCTAGAAATAGATAAAACTGAATCCACTAAATTAATTTTGTGGGTTGATTTGACTTTTTTTTAATCAAAATGTTGGATAATTCCCACTTGTATTTAGAGAAATCTCAACTTTTTTTATACTTTTGTTCGTTTTTAATTGAAAAACTATCCAAAAATCCAGTTTTTTTTTATAAAAATAATTCTTTTGGTTAGGTGATGTTTGGAGAATAGAGAATAAAATGATAAAAGTAAACATAAGAATTAGGAGAAGAATATGAAAATAATAAGGGTAAAATACTGATACAAATTCAACCAATGACTTGTGACATTCTCATGAAAGCAATTATAAGAAGTAAGGAAGAGAATATTCTAGAGACATTGAAGTTATCATGTATAATTTTAAGCAAATACAATTCCAGATTTCATATTTTCTAATTTTTGAATTTAAAATCTTGTTAAACATGGTCATAATTGCCTAATATCTTTTAGATGTATTTGTTAGGTGTATTTAAAGCATGTCTACTATTTTGTCTAGCATTTAAGTCTTTTCAATTGATATACACTTGACTTTTTAGCTTCCTAGGTCTTATTTTTCACAGTGCATTTAAAGCTTTTTGAGACCTTTTGTATTCCAAGTCATGCACGAAATTTAGGCATTAAAAATTTCTTGTAATATCTCTTTTTGGATAGATTGTTGATATCAAAACTTGAGTTTTCTTGACGCCTTTTGGTGTTTTTTTTCATCAAATCTTTCTTTCGGTTTGAATGTAAATCAATTCATTGGATTAGTCTTGATCAAAACTAATTCTAGAGCGAGTTGTCTTAGGATCTAAGAGTGACAATCATAGGTTCTAAGTGAGATCTAAGAGTGTATTCATAATTCTAACTTAACCCTTGGTTGGGAGCGAGTATTGAGTTTTTCATATTTGTGATATTTTACTAGGATACTAGAAGAACCTCTAGCTTTGTAAAAACAAGCAACATTGGAACTTATCATACATAATTTATTTTACTTTCACCTTTCCTTAGCCTTTTAAACCATTAATTTGTATCTTACCATCCAACTCGTGTGACAACCCGACTTTTTGCCCTTATTTTTTAGGGTAGTTTGTCTGCTTTAGCCTTACCGAGAATCCTGGAGGTCGTTTTGAACTTTATTTAGAGTTACAAGTATTTATAAAAGTGTTATTTCGAGAGGTGTGAAATTGGACCTTGAAAACTTGGGGTAAAATGATCATTTTTAGCCCTAGGGGCATTTTTGTCATTAATGCCATTTTTGTTGTCCTTATATAAAAGGACAAAGGAGACCAAATTATTAGGTTTTGAGTAGTTTTGTGGATTTTAGCGCTGCTTGTTCCCTCATTTTATGCATTTTTCGACAGCCACCGACAAAGACAGCCATCCAATCATTGCCGACGGTTTTTTGCGTCGATAGCTTTTGCCATCCAATCATTGTCGCTATTTTCAGTGCCAACAGTGTCAGCTCCGCCGACAGCTTTGTCGCCTCGGGAAGTTGCACCACCAAATTCGACCAATCGCGAGATGAGAGAGACAGCAGCACCCAATCAACAGCCGCGACAAAACCTGCCACCTTCAGAGCCTCTTGTCTCTTTCTCCCCCCACGTGTTCCAACACCCGCCGCCGCTGCCAGAGATCCTCAGCTTCTTATCGGCCAGCGAATCCGGTCCTGTCTTCCTGTCGCCCAAGCCTGAGTGTCTTCTGAGCCTCCGTTCGACCATCCAGCCCTCGACACGCGTCCCAGTTGCGACAGCTTTTGTCTCTGCGTGTTTTGCTCACGCACCGGTGAGCCTCATCGCCACACGCCGCCGCCGTTGCTTTCTCCGGCCACGCGGCGCCGCCGGTCGCTGGAATATTTCTGGATACTTGTTTTTGGGTAATTTCGACGCTCTGGACCCGTTTTTGATAGTTTTAGGGCCTAATTATGACGTTTTAACCCTGTTTTACCTAGATTTTGTCGGAGAAACTTCTAGGAGTCACAATTCGGGCACTTAGGAGTATTTGGAGTAGATAACAAGCAAGGTAAGGGGGTTTATTCTTGTTCTTAACTATTTTGTTTGAATAAATGCGTGTTAGTTATATTAAATGTTGTTAGTTGAAGTGGATGTTCGTGCACGAATATGATATTATATCTTGTGAATCCATATTTATATGATATTGTAGCTATATTGCGTGATACTTGTATATATCTCACAACCGGGTTGGCTTAGCCCTAGATGTGTTGCCCCGCTATAATTTAAGGAAACGGAACCGGGTAGGCTTATCTCTACAGAGATGCCCCGGTGTGCGAGCCACGAGAAATCAGGATGGCTTAGCCCTCGGGTTGCCCTGATACTGTTATATTTGAGACCTCTGATTGTTGTTTATCCTTCCTTACATTTAATTGATGCTCTTAAGTATGAATTGACTCGCTTTACATATCTTGGTGAGTTAAAATAGTCACCCCTCTTTTTCTTTCTTCTATGGTAATTCACAGATACGCACGGGCTTTACCACGATGGCTGATCTGGTGCAGTGGAGACCATGGGCATGTTGAGTCGTTTCATACGTTTTTCATCATGTATAATTATTTCTTTTCATAAGAATTATGTTGAGGAAATTGTGTTTACTAGTTGATTTCTTTTTTTTAATGAAATGTGTTTTTTCCTTCTTTTTCTCTTATTCTTTTGAAGGAGTACTCCAAACCGTTTGACTTTGTGTTTGGATCAATAAAACTATTTGAGGGAAATGTTTACTTATTGTGTTTCATTTAACGATTTAAAGGTTGTTTACATCATGCATTTAGGGTTAGGGTTTTTATGGGACCCCTAAAAGGTCAGGTCTTTATAGTTGGTATCAGAGCCAAGTTTTAGATTCTATAGACTCACTTGCATTGTGAGTCGTTGAGTCTCATGGTTTCAGCTGCCGATCGTCACTAGGTAAATCGTCAAGTGTAAATTGAATTTTTTTTTTTTATATACTAAGAATGTATGTGAGTCGATTCTGCTAATGTTGTATTGTTGTGCTCTTTGTAACTGATATGATGAGTCCTACTATGCTGGTACCATGTAGATTGTTGCTAGAGTTGGCTAGAAGAGAGAAACTGAGTGGTTCAGTTTTCTTTGCAGCTTTTGATCATGTCTGAACGAATCACTTGTAGTTCTACTAGCCGAACTAGTACGGGTGGGCGCCACGTTTTCGGATTGCCTACAGTTCCCAAGAGGAATATGACGACTAGTCAGCGGGTCGAGCACCAGCAGCTCCTTAGGTTGTGATGTCACAAGTTTCTGGTTTGAGTATGGAGGCTTTTGTGGCCATACAGTCGATGATTCAAGGTGCGATTCAGGGGGTGTTGCCTACAATTCAAGCAGCTACCCAGAGAGAAAATGGCCCCCAGAGGGAAGTGCCTAAGGTTAGTTCAGCTTTGATGGGACGCATCCAGCAGTAGGGCCCCGCTACCGCAGCACGTGGGTGTGGTAGAGTAGTAGCACCGACAGTAGTAGCACTCACAGTAGTATCAGTTGCATAAACCTGCACACCAGAGTTGACCCCGATTGAGCCAGTTGCTACTCGGACAGTTCAGGGCGTTTCAGATAACACCAGAATAATTAAGGACTTTAAGAAGTTTGGCCCTAAGGAGTTTGATGGATATTCTGCGGATTTGATCGTGGCGGATGACTGGATTGATCATGTGGAGGATGTGTTAGATCATATGAAGTGTCTTGATAACCAGATGGGAGGTGCGCTGTCTTGGTGATGCATGGCAGTTCGAAAGCCTGGTGTAAAGTTGAAGTGAAAAAAAGATCATCTAGTGACAAACCTTTGGATTGGAAACAATTTAAGTCTTCTTTTTATGAAAAATATTTCACTGACGCTGAAACACAAGACAGGATTAACAGGTTTACCTGTATCAGACAGGGGCAGGATACAGTGGCTGAGTATAAGTAGATTTAACAAGTTGGCCCACTTTGCAGAAGAGTTAATCCCTACGGATAAGCAAAGGATAAGGTATTTTGTAAATGGGATGCTTATGGGTCTACAAACGAACATCCTAGCTCATAAGCCTGTTACTTTTAGAGAGTGTGTGAACTTGGCTAAGACATTGGAAAGAAAGTATGGAGGTCATGAGTTATCTGTTGAACGACATAACCAAGGGCAGAAGAGGAGGTTTGAACCTTACATGCCACACTGGCACTGTGACCACTATCAGAAGAAACCTTTCTTTAAGCATGAACAAACCAAGGGAAAGGGTCCAGATTTGAACAGACAGAGACCTTAGCAGCGTAATTTCCATTCAAATTGCCATAATGGTCGCCGTCCTGAGCAGCAACAGCATAGGGCAGATTACCTGTCACCTAGGTCTGATCATCAGCAGCCGAGGGTAGAGTCTCAGATTTTGGATGATTGTAGGCAGTGAGGGAAGAAACACTGGGGGCAGCGTGGCACCGCACCTCGAGCCTGTTACAAGTGTGGGAAGCCGGGCCATTTTGCAAAGTATTGTATTCATAAGGGCGGGCAGCAGGTAACTCGGGCACCTCATTTGGCTAATACCCCTGCAGCTAGACTGGCACAGTAAGAGGGTAGAGTCTTCGCTACCACTAGACAGGAGGCCGATGCTAGGGACAATGAGTCACAGGTACATTGCCTATACTCGGTCATTCTGCTTGTGTTTTGTTTGATTCTTGTTCTTCCCACTCTTTTATTTCCACACATTTTGTTGCATCTGCTGATTTTGAGTTGGAACCCTTGGGGTTCGAGTTAGTAGTGGCTACCCAGGGAGAGTGAGCATGACAGCTTGCGAAAAGGTTAAAGCCTGCAAGTTGGTTAGAGAGGATAATATTATGGATGTTACATTCATAGTTTTTCCTACGAGTGAATTTGATGTAATAATTGGTATCTAGTGGTTATCTGAGAACCATGCTGTGATTGACTGTCATTGTAAAGAAGTTGTGTTTAGGCCACAATCTATACCTAGTTTCAAGTATAAGGGAAGAAATTCTGGAGAATGTGTGAGAGTCATCCTAGTGATGAAGGCAAGAAAGTTGTTGTCTACAGGCGCGTGGGGTTATCTAGCCAAAATCTTTGGAGGGAAGGAATACAAGTCTACAATTAAAACTGTACCGGTAGTTGGAGAGTTTGCTGACATGTTTCTAGAAGAGTTATCGGGTTTACCGTAGCCTCGTGAGGTTGATTTTTTTATCGAGTTAGAGCCTCATACCGTACCTATTTCAAAGGCGCCCTACAGCATGGCTCTAGCGGAGTTAAAGGAACTAAAGGTCCAATCGCAAGAACAGATTGGCAATAGGTTTATTAGATTGAGTGTGTCACCTTGAAGAGCACCCATTTTATTTGTTAAGAAGAAGGACGGTTTGATGCGTTTGTGTATAGATTACCAACAGCTGAACAAGGTGACAATGAAGAACAGATACCCATTTCCTAGGATTGACAACCTGTTTGACTAGCTTCAGGGAGCTTTAGTGTTTTCTAAGATAGATTTGTGGTCCGGTTACCATCAGTTGAGGATTAGAGTGGGGGATTTTCCCAACATGGCCTTTAGATCACGTAATGGACAGTATGAGTTTGTGGTGATGTTCTTTGGTTTAACAAATGCATCAGCACCATTTATGGATATAATGGACAGGGTATTCAAGGAGTTCCTGGTCAAATTTGTGATTGTTTTCATTGATGACATATTGATTTACTCTAAGACCAAATCTGATCATGAAGAACATTTTAGGAAAGTGTTGACAACAGTTAGATAGAATTTGTTGTATGCAAAGTTTCCAAATGTGAGTTATGGCTAATGAAAGTTTTCTTTTTGGGACATATTGTTTCAAGCAGGAGTATCTCAGTGGATCCTACTAAGATAGAGGCAGTGAACAGTTGGTCCAACCATACTCCAATTCCAGAGGTACGTAGTTTTCTGGGGTTAGCTGGTTACTACAGACGATTTGTGGCGAACTTCTCAAAGTTAGCAGGGCCTATGACTCAGTTAACCAGAAAGGGCCAAGAATTTGTTTGGACGGACGAGTGTGAAAAGTGTTTCCAAGAGCTAAAGAGACGTTTGACTTCTGCCCCTATTTTGGCATTTCTAGAGGGAGAAGGAGGTTTTGTTGTGTACTGCGATGCTTCTAAAAGAGGACTTGGTGCTATTCTGATGCAAAAGGGGAAGGTTATAGCCTACACGTTGAGACAACTTATGAACTACGTGCAGAACTACCCCACTCATGACTTGGAGTTAGCAGTAGTGATTTTTCCACTTTAACTTTGGAGGCACTACATGTACGGGGAGAGCATTCAAATTTTCATTGATCATAAGAGTTTAAAGTATTTTTTCACCCAAAAGGAACTGAATATGAGACAACGTAGATGGTTAGGGCTAGTGAAGGACTACGACTATGATATTCTCTATCACCCAGGAAAGCCAAATGTGGTTACTGATGCACTAAGTAGGAAAACATCACATTCTGCAGTTTTACTTGCTACTCAGGCACCTTTGCAGAGAGAGTTAAGTAGAGCCAGGATTGTATTAGTTCAGCAGGCTACCGCGCAGATGGCTCGTTGACCATACAGCCGTCGCTGAGACAGAGGATTTTGGAGGGACAGCAACGGGATCAAGGTCTGGAAATTCTATTTGGTAGGGTACACGCTGAAGAGGGCAGTGATTGGTTTGTTGCATCAGATGGGGGTTTGCAGTTAAGATAGAGACTAGTGGTTCCTGCTGACGCCGAGATTAGGGCCAAGTTATTTACAAATGCTCACGATTCGCCTTTTTCTTAGCACCCAGGGGGTACCAAGATGTATCAAGGTCTAAAGCAGAATTTTTGATGGAATAACATAAAGAGGAACATAGCGGATTATGTTAGTAAATGCCTGACTTGCAAGGAGGTAAAAGCACCCAAGCAGAAACCAGCAGGGCTGTTGCAACCTTTAAGCATTCCAGAGTGGAAGTGGGAGGAATTTTCTATGGATTTCACATCAGGTCTCCCTAAAACACTGAAGAGTTACACCGTGATTTGGGTGATTGTGGATCAACTTACTAAGTGCGCTCATTTTATACCCCGGTCATTGGATTACTCTGTTGAAAGGTAGGCATTGATGTACTTGCAAGAGATTGTACGCTATCACGGAATACCGGTTAGTATTGTTTCAGATAAAGACGCCCAATTTCCTTCGCGCTTCTGAAAAGGAATGCAAAAAGGACTTGGAACCTTGTGTAAATTCATTACCGCTTTCCATCCACAGACAGACGATCAAACTTAGAGGGTCAACCACATTCTAGAGGATATGTTGAGGGCTTGTGTGAACGATTTTCCTGGTAATTGGGATCAGTGGTTGTATTTGATGGAGTTTGCTTATAATAATAGCTATCAGTCCACCATTGAGATGGCTCCTTTTGAGGCATTATATGGCAAGCGTTGCATATCTCCTGCGTTTTGGGAGGAAGTGAGGGAAGAAAGTTGTTAGGCCCTGAGTTGTTACAGTTAACTAATGACGCGGTCAAGAAGATACGTTTATGGATGCATAGTGCGCAGAGCCAACACAAGAGCTACACAGATGTCAGACGGTGAAATCTTGAGTTTAAACTGGGGAATCATCTTTTCCTCAAGGTGTCCCCTATGAAGGGAATTCTAAGGTTTGGATCTGAGGGTAAGCTTAGCCCAAGGTTTGTTGGACCTTTTAAGATCCTTGAGAAGATCGAAGCAGTTGCCTATTGACTGGCCTTGCCACCTTCCATGTCCAGTGTGCATAATGTTTTTCACGTCTCGATGCTCCGGTAGTATGTACACGATCCCGCACACATCATTGGTCACGAGCCATTACAACTGAATGAGAATTTGAGTTTCGAGGAAGTGCCAATGCAGATCCTTGACAGAGATAGGAAGGTCTTGGGGAACCGGGAAATTAGCTTAGTTAAGGTGCTTTGGAGAAGTCAAACAGTGGAAGAAGCTACCTGGGAGAAGGAGGACAACATCCGTGCCCGCTACCCTGAGTTGTTCTCACCTTAGTTCACTTTCCAGGCTGAAAGTTTTTTATGCGGGGAATACTTGACAGCCCGGCTTTTCGCCTTAATTTTCGAGGCTAGTTTGTCAGTTTTAGGCTTACCCGGAATCCCAGAGGTCGTTTTGAACTTCATTTAGAGTTACAAGTATTTATAAAAGTGTTATTCTAAGAGGTGTGAAATCAAAATTTGAAAACTACCACTAGGGACATTTTTGTAATTTTTGCCATTTTTTGTCCTTATATAAAAGGAAAAATGAGACCAAATGATTAGGTTTTGAGTAGTTTCGTGGATTTCAACACCACTCGTTCCCTCGTTTTCTGCATTTTCTAACAGCCGCCGATAAGGACTACCATCCAATCATTGTCGACGGATTTCTGTGTCGAGAGCTTCTACCATCCAATCATTGTCATTGTTTTCGGTGCCGACAGTGTTAGCGCTGCCAACAACTTTGTCGCCTCGGGAAGTCGTCCACCAAATTCGACCAATCGCGAGAAGAGAGAGACAGTCAGCGCCGCCTGTCTCTTTGTCCCCCACGTGTCTCTCCGCCGAGCCTGCATTCTTCCTGAGATCCTCAACATCGCATTGGCCAGCAAATCCGGTCCTTTCTTCCTGTCACCCGAGCCTGAGTGTCTTCTAAGCCTGCGTTCAACCATCGAGCGCACGACACACGTCCTAGTTGTGACAGCTTTTGTCTCAGCACGTTTTGTTCACGCGTCCTGAATTATTTTGATTGTATAAATACGTGTTAGTTATATTGAATGTTGTTAGTTGAAGTGGATGTTCGTGAACGAATGTGATATTATATCTTGTGAATTCATATTTATATGAAATTGTAGCTATACTACGTGATACCTGTATATATCTCAGAACCGGGTTGGCTTAGCCCTAGATGGGTTGCGCCGCCGTAATTTAAGGAAACGGAACCAGGTAGGCTTATCTCTACAGTGATGCCGCAGTGTGCGAGCCACGAGAAATCAGGACGGCTTAGCCCTCGGGTTGTCCCGATACTATTGTATTTGAGACCTCTGATTGTTGTTTATCCTTCCTTATATTTAATTAACACTCTTAAGTATGAATTGACTCGGTTTTCATATCTTGGTGAGTTAAAATACTCACCCCTGTTTTTCTTTCTTCTGTGGTAATCCACAAGTACTCACGATCTTTACCAGGATGGCTGATCTACCGTAATGGAGACCATTGGCATGTTGAGTCGTTTCATAAGTTTTGCATCATGTCTAATTATTTCATTTCATAAGAATTATGTTGAGGAATCTGTTTTTAGTGGTTGATTTCTACTTTTTAATGAACTGTGTTTTTTCCTTCTTTTTCTCTTTTTATTTTGAAGGAGTACTCTGAAACGTTTGACTTTGTGTTTTGATCAATAAAACTATTTGAGGGAAATGTTTATTTATTGTGTTTCATTAAATGATTTAAAGGTTGTTTACATCATGCACTCAGGTTAAGGGTTTATGTGGGACCCCTAAAGGGTCAGGTCTTTACAACTTGAGGATTATCAAATTGTCTAATGCAAATTTATTGCTCTTATTGAGTTTGCATCCTAATAACATTTTCATTAATGTTGTCCGTAATTATAATTAATCATATTGAAAAATGGTTCTAAGCCTTTATTTATTCTGGAACGGAAGAGATAATAAAAATAAGATTGACATTTCAAGGAAATCATTGATTTTCCTTGATAGGTCTGTTATCTCAATGTCAATTGTTAACTAA
>JBBMEG010080702.1:0-11024 GCA_037832605.1 Cyclanthera cordifolia
TAAATAATTTGTTTTTTCTTGGAGGACAAGCACCACAAAAAGTGGGCAGCTTTTTCTTGGGCTTGAAGATGAAGATTGTCTTATAGGTAAATGATTTTTCTTCCAAATTTATATATTGAAAGAAAATGGATTTTTGACTCCTTATTATATTATTATTTATGTAATTTGGATTGAAAAATTAATTTTTTATGTAAAAAAAAAAAAAGAAAATGGATTTTTGACTCCTTATCATTAACAATAACTAACTTTTACGTTATTTTATTCACAAACAATTATGAACGACGTACTATTTTTTAGATTTTATTAAATTTTAAAGATAAAATTCTAATTTTTCAAATCATAAAAACTAATGTCTAGATTTTTAAACAATTAAAATAAAATTACTTTTTTCAAACTATAGAGATTAAATTTATAATTACCGACGATTAAATATTGTTTTGATCTCAATTATAAGTGATGACAATTTGGATTCTTACTTTGCCAACACACTTTTATATATATATATATATATATATATATAATACAATTATTTTTTTTTCAAATGAGAGATATACAAACATTTGTAATTTGGTTGGTGGGAAGGACTTGTTTGGAAAGTGAATTACACATTTCTCCCACAATTGCTGCACTAAAGTAACTTTTTTTTTTCTTTTCGTTAACAATTGGGATGGGGATTTGTACTTGTTACTCCGTGATCTTTTCGGCGTATACTAATATCACTGAGCGACTGTTTTATTGGTTGAACTGATCAAGTATACTACACAAGTAGTGGACCATTGCCACCATTTCCAAACACCCCCCTTATAATATCATGTTTCATCTTTCATATTCTTCATCAAACCTATCACTTTGTTAACTAAATTTAAAACAAATTTTATTCATCAAACCTGTTACTTTGTGTTACTAAATTTGAATCAAATTTAAATCATAAATTATTCAATGCCACGTGTTATATCTAATTTCTGGTATAAGTAGTACAAATAATTAATTCATCTATGCATTCTTTTATCTCAAGGATTCCTCTCGGTTTCGTTCATGTATTTTTCGTAAACTCAGGCGTCAGATGCTCACCAACTTCCACTCTGGTTCGTCCCGAACCACTTCTTACTAAGAGTTGTTCTGCTTTGATACTATTTGTAATGCTCATGGTTCTGAATTTAGAATCCTAATTTTGCTACTATGGGCATGTACAATATTCCCTTATAACCCGATCATGTTACTTCTAGGCTTTGAGTGCTTCTAAGAGTGTTGGCTAGTCAAATAAATATCTTTTTGTTATTGAAAGATTGGATTTGTCCATTTTATTGTTGATTATTATTTTTGACTTCATTACATACACTTAAGTCGCAAAATTTGAACTCGTTACAATTAGGTCTATTTCAAAAGTTAGAATTTGCTATCACAAAATTTGTAAGATACCAAATACTCAAACACTATATCAACAAATCCACTACTTGTAGACATCAATTAAGTTGTCTTTGGCTAATTTTTGCACCAACTAAGATGTCTTAAAAAGAAACATACAAATTTTCTACCTCCAACAACTTTAGTGACAAATTAATTGAATAATAAAGTTTAATAACAAATTCACATAAATTTATTTCAACTTATCAACTTAAGTTCTTAAGTCGATAAATAATTAACATAATTCAACATGTAGATTATTATAAGGTTTCCTACTTTCGTAAGCTTTGATGACACAAAATTCAGATATTTCATATGTATGGATTTAAGTATATGGCCTATTTATGTAAACTTTAGTGACAAAGCTTAGATCTTTTGGAGATTTTACATACTCAAAATATGTTATATTCCCTTTACACAAATACATGATGATGATGATAAAGATGGGTAGTTAGTTTCATGGTAGTAGTTGTAGGAAATTAAAGATATTAAAATTTGAGCATTTAATCTTAGGCCCGGTTTGATTTTTTGTTTTTGATTTTTTGAAATTAAGCATGTAACTATTTATTTTAACCGATATTTTTCATGGTTTTGATATCTACATTTTACTTAAGTTTTTAAAAACCAAATTAAAATTTGAAAGCTAAAAAAAATAACTCTGTCCAAATACTTGTTTTGATTTTTAGAATTTAGTTAGAAAAATTATGAATTAGAACTTGTAATTTTAAGAGTATGAATTATATCATCTCAAAAAAAAAAAAAAAAAAAAATTATATAAGATGTCATACTCTTGATAGCCAAAAGCAGCTGATGTTTTTTTCATTTATTTTTTACTTTTAGAGAAAAAAACAGGAGATAGCTTAAAAAACACATTTGTATATGCAAAAGATCATGAAAAATAAGGCGACGTTTGTTCTGAGTGTTTATAAATTTTATAAACGAGCTTTAATAACCACTCTTTAAAAATCTTATACAAACGAGTTATTATTACAATTTTTTTCTTATAATCACTAAAAAAAACTCCTCATTTCTAAGCACTCAAAATAAACACTCCACAATATTACAAACAAACACCCTTAAAGATCTTAAGAAATAGTAATAATTTCACATTATAAAAAAAAAAGAAAATGACCCATAATAATAGTTTAATAACATTAAGAGTATTTTCATAACTAAAATGTTACTAGTTCGAATCAAATCATTCTCTTGTTAAAACAGAATTCAACTAAAAAAACAAAGTTATAACTAAGAAAAAGAAATAATAGAATTTTCTCTATTTATTTACTAAACAAACATTAATTTCATTTGGAAAAAAAAATACACAATAAAATAAAAAATACATTGATTAATATTGTATGATCAGAAGTGCCTATAAAATTTACAACACTACCCAAAAAAAAAAAAAAAAAAATTTACAAATAACAAAATTTTCTATATGGGCGTTTTCTCAAAAAAAAAAACATCCCCTGCGCCAAAAATCTCTTCTCAGTTCTCACTATCTATAATTAATTTATATCTAAAAAACTACCATATAATTAAAAAAATAATAATAAATAAAAATAAAGTGGGCAAATTAAAAAAAAAAAAAAAGGCATTTTTGATTAATTAAGAAGCTTGTGAAATAATCATCACCGTTTGTTGTGTAGAGGATTTGATCCAGTGGGGACTCTTCGCTTCTGATCTTCAAAGTCTATGGGTTTTGTTTCCGACGGCCGGAAAACCCCTTGCTTTCTCATCGGAAATCTTTGCCGGACGGCGGTGGCGACGGCGGTGGTCGGAGTTAGAAGAAGAAGAATGGCGAGGAGAAGGCGGAGGTGTAAATGAGTCATGATGTTGAGGAAAATAAAGAAAATAAAAAAAAAAAGTTCAAATTTGTAGCCGTCCAGATTTGTGTTATATAACGAGAGAGGTTTTGTTCCGGTGCATACGCAAACATTGTAAATATTTAGGATGATCGGAGCCGTTGGATGGTCCGATGGTAACCGAATCACAGCCGTAGAAAGTTTAGGGGATTGATTTGAAATAGAGATGGTGGGGTCACACCACTGATTCACACACATGGAAAAAATTAAATCAGAAAGGAAAGGAGAGTTAGGAATTGGCTCTATATTGAAAAGACTAAAATGCCCTTCTGTTGGGAAATAATTTACTGGCACTAACCAGTTGATTTAACATGAGGAATCGAGTGTGGTGGGAGGTAGTTTAGTCATAATATAAGAAGGAAAAAAAGTCAAGATTTGATGCCGACACACTTGATTAAAAGGGGAAATTATAACAATTGTTATTGAGTTAATATCATTTTCCTCCTTAAACTTTCATAAATTTTAATGGAAACTTACAAAATTAGTTAGTTTTAAAAAATATTTATAAAATATAATCATACAAAAAACAAATGGAGTTATTATATTAATGAATATTATTTATGCCGAAAAATGATCTTTGGATATCAACGGTAATATTTGTATTACCGCGTACGAGAAGCCTACAAAATGAAAAAAAAACTTTAGGCACACTGATGTGGTGTGAGCCACAAGGATGCCTAAGTCAGTAAGAACTTTTAGGAGAGTAATTTAGAGTGCTTTGTGACTTAGAACAACTTACAACGGTTGTGAGCATTGTTCCATCTGGCTTGAAATGGGGAATGCTTCATCTTCTTATAGTAGTCAGTCTTGTAACCGTTGTGACTCACTTAATGGTCAGTCATTAGAAACGTCCGTCATTAAGCCGCGAATGAATATCGGCGTAACTCCTATTCTCTGTTACCCTAGGAAGTGTAACAGTCTTGACTCGAGAGTTACTTAGACTCGGTTAACCTTTATAGGATCTCACTTCAGGGGTGCGACCTTCTCGGCGTAACTCTAAGGCGTTGCACTCGACTGGTGCGACGTTCCTAAATGTTACTTGGACTTGATTGACTCGTTCATAGGAAAGTCCTAAACCTCTACGACTGACCATCTTGGGGTTGGCCCACTCGACCGATTTTCTTAGAGGTCGGCTTTGGTCTCGGTCAATCTTTACGGGTTCTCACCTCCACGGCTCGCCCTTAAAGGTGGGGTCCTGGCCCTCTCGGCGTAACTCTTGACCGTTATCAGCGGATCCAGTCGTCACTTTGGACTCGGTCGACTCTTGGGGGAGAGTTCTAACCTTCACGGTCCATCATCAAGAGATCTAGACCTACTCGTCGTAACTCCCGACCATTGATACCTTACGACACAATGATCCTAAAGGTTGCTTTGGACTCGGTCGACTCTCGTAAGAGTCTTGACCTCCACGATTTGACCCTCGGAGGGTCAAACCTACTCTAACCGGGTCTTGACGGAGCCAGACTAACCTTGGCCAACCTTCAAGGAGACGGAATGGGCTTAGCCGACCCCTGAAAATTGTGGCCTCCTTTGGATGGACGTGGCCGACCCCCAGGTTGTGACCTTACTTGGCCGACCCCTGGAATTCTCACAAACAATATATAAAATATATAAAATGAAGAATGAACTGAAAAAAAATTCATCCCAAGGAATTCTCGTTGGGAAAGAAAAACATTGAATTTTATTAAGACAAGAAATAATTTTAGTAACAATAATAGTCCAAAAAAATTAAACCAATATATAATACTTAAATAAGTCTATTTATTTATTCGAAAAGAAAATAAGACAAAATTGGTAATTTGATTAGAATAAGCTGTAGAGGGTGCATTTAAGACCATGCCACGTGGAGATCAGGCATTGGTTGACCAAAGAGATTTCAGAAAAAGAAAAAAAAAAAAAAGAGAAAAGTAAAGTGGTCAAGAGAAAATGGAAGCCTTGTTTTCATATAGAAAAACTCTAATAAAAGTTTCTTCTTTTTGCCCATTTTGGTTAGTGGGTTTGTTGAGTACTTTCGTACACTAAATCATTCCTTTGTTGAACTTATAAACCAAAAAAAAAAAAAAAAAAAAAAAAAAAAAAAAAAGTTGAATCTTCATTTTGACATATTTTTCAATTCAAAATCCATTATATGGTTCGAAAAAAAAAAGTTATAATTTACACTTTAGTCCCTGTAGCTTCGAGAAATATATAATTTATTTCTTATAGTTTGGAGAAATATAGAATTGAGTCTTTATGATTTGAAATAAAATTGAATTTAGTCTATGTGGTTCGATAAAATCTAAAATATAGTTTATGTTATTCGTAAATTGTAGGCAAATTAAATATATATATATATATATATGTAAGCATGAATGATGTTTATTTTTGTCCAATCATTTACTTATCTCACACTCACTATTATTAAATACATAAATAGTTTTTACGTATTTTATTCACCAACAATTACGAATAATTGAATATTTCTTTTCAGATTTTATCAAATTTTAAAGACAAATTCTAATTTCTTGAACCTACTAAATTGTAGATTTCTGATCAAAACCATAAAGACTAAAATCTAGTTTTTTTAATAATTTTTTTTAAAATCATGTGACTAGACTCTAACTTACGAAATTTATAATTTACGGTCAGAGGTGAAAGGAGAAATCGGAAACCGCAAAATCAAACCGAACCAAACCGATCCAATGGATTGGTTCGAATTTTTAGAACATTATTGGATTGATCGGTTTGATATTTTAATAAACCGAAATATATTAGTTCGGTTTCGATTCATGATGAAAGAACCAATAAAAAATGAACCAAACCGAATATATAAATAACAAAAAAAAAATGTATGTTAGTATTTAAATTTGATGGATAAATCAATTTAAATGTGAAATATGAAGTAAAAGTATTGTAAATATTGTGATACTTGTGAAAATATTGCTTTTTTGTTAATAAAATTAAAAATTTTAGAATAAAATTTAAAATCAAATTGTGAACGATAAAAAAAATTTTGAAAAATAAATCAATTTTTTTATTGAAATCAAAACCAAAAATCGAAATAAAACCAAACCGAATCAAATAACAACCGAACCAATCATGTGTCTTTTATTGGACATCGGTTCTGTGACTCAATTTATTGAAAAATCAAGAATAATAGTTTAGTTATCAGTTTGACAAAAATTCAACAAAAACCGAACCAAAATCACCCCTATTTATGGCATAAAAAAAAAAAATTTCTTTCTTTTAATTATTTTTTATAATTTATCAAGTGGAGAAAGTAAACTGTGAAAATGCACGGGTGGAAAATAATTCACTTTTTTTTTTTTTCCTTTTTCATTTTTGGTATTATAAAGTTACATATATATATATAGAATATATGTAATTATTATTTTTGATTTTGGAGGCAGACTCCAATCTATTTCCTTTATCCCTTTTTTCATTATATTTCAATGTGAATTGCAAAGGAAGCTAGTTTCTTTCTTTTTTTTTTTTTTCTTTTTTTTTTTTTTTCCTTCTAATGATCATGAGTACTTTGATTAAAAAATAGACATTTTTTAAAATAAAAAAAAAGAGAAAAAAAAACTTAATTTTCTATATATATATATACCTTAATTTATTATATTTATATAAATTAAGAAATACAACTACTGTATTTTGTATATTTTTTTTAGTTGATATAAATGTAAATGTTGAGCGATGGTAAAGGAGTCATTAAAAAAAAAAAAAAAAAAAAATCCATTTACAAAAATGGTGGAATTATAATAAATATAAATGAATTTTGTTTTATTAAAAAAAAAATTGTCGAGAAAATGTATAAATATTTGGGAAAAAAAAAACAAAAGAAGAGATGATTAGAAAGTTTATACGTGTGTTGAATTCAAGCATTAGATGAGATGAAAAAAAGAAAGAAAAAGGAAAGATATGTAATAATAACATGTTTTTAATAATTTTTATTTTTTATTTAATAATTTTTATTGTTGTATAGAAAATAAAAATGAAATAATTAAGAAAAAGAAAAGGTTAGATAAAAATTGAGATTTTGTGGCATAATGAACCTTAAGGATGGAGTAAAGTAGAAGTTGGTCAAGTGAAAACATCTCAACTCAATAATCCTATGGCTGAGATGATTATTCATTTCTTTCTAGGTTCTTTTTTTTTTCTTTTTTTTTTGGGTTAAAAAGTTATGAAAAATTAATAAATAAAAAAGTTTTTCTTTTCTTAAAATAAAGTTTTTTTTTTTTTTTTTGAGATGTTAAATGTTATATATATAATGTTTCAAATATTGATTATTTTAAGGGGGGTGACTATGTTTTTCTTTTATATATAAATATAATTATTTATGTTGTTTGATTGTAAATTCATGTTTGTCTACAATTCATAAAATGTAGGTCGATTTTTATTATTAGATTTATAAAATATAATACTTTAGTTTCGATTGGAAATTGAAAAATATGTGGTAAAGTTAATTTGATATATACTAACTTTTTTTTTTCTTTTTTATGTAATGAGTAATGCTACGAAGAGTATATAAAATTTGGTGGTGTAATGACTTATATGTATTGTGAAACTTGACTATAGCGAAATTGTCGACGATAAGTAGCTGTCGACGATAGTGAGATTTCCAACAACATTCTGCCCATTGAAAAATCCTTTCTCGATAAGCTTTTCATACAACTTTCTTATGCTCAATTTTTTGTCAAGAATACATTTTTTGCGGGATTTTTTTTTTGTTGTCGGAAATTATAGACATTTTTGTAGCGGTTGAGTGGTTAGGGATCAAACGCAGTAAAAATATTAGTTTTTTTAAAAAAATAAATGCAAAAAAAAAAAAAAAAAAACTTAATGTAACTAAGCTTATTAAGATGTATATCTTGATTTAATATAAAATTTATTTTTTAAAAAAAATATATAATCTTTCTCTCTGTATGTTGTTGAATACAAAGTTAATAAAAATACTGAAAATAAAAAGAGGATACATAAACCCAATGGATAAAAACACAGTAAATCAAAGATTTAATTCTTATAATTTATATAAAATTTTTAATATTCTAATTTTGGAAATCATATCAACTAATATTTCAATATAAAAAAATAAATTTATCCCTAAAAATATAAATCAGAAATAAAATAATCATATGATTAATGAAAAAAGAAAAAGAAAAAGGAAACTTCTAGACATGAAACTCACTTAAATAAAGACAATTTCTTTTTTTCAACAAGACAAAAGGAAACCTTTTTAACTCTTAACATTATTGATTACAATGATTCAATTAATAAAGTTCCCCATTTTAATTTTCTTAAAATTAAAAAAAAAAAAAAACTTTGAATGAGATACAGAAAGGTATTGTCATAAAGATAAAGAAATTAGGGGACAAAGAGATGGTTGGTATAACCATAACTTTGAGAGATGACATAGCTGTCTTATTCCAAATTTTTTTAAATTGTGCAATTAATTAATTAATTAATGGAACATTTGAATGGCATATTAGGTTTTGTTATTTTATTTAAATTACAATATTAAATCAATAATCAAGTGGTTCAAGATACTTTAACTATTGAATTATACTCATATGAGTGTACTAACCTTCATAATTGATCTTCAAATACTAACTTAAATTAATATGGTTGGAATTAATTAATTATTTTATATTTATTAATTAATTTTAATCTTATTTTGTTGAAAAAAAAAAAATGAAGATATACATAGAAAATACAGAGAAACAGATATGTCTTTTTCTACTTCGGTTTTTTGGTCTCTTATGTCTATTCTTCTATTGAGAAAGCTACGCCATTTGGGTTTGGAAGAGTGGCGATGAACTCTGTTGTCGATTGTGTTTGTTGTTTGTTTGTGTTGTCATTAGAGATAATTATTGACTTTCATCTCGGTTACTAAAATAATGGGTGACAGATTGTTCAATTTATTATTTTCGCTTTCTTATTATAATCACATTTACATAAAATATAGTTAAAAAACATTCGTATATAAAAATGAAGTTAAGGTTTTTTTTTTAGACAAAATAGATCACTAAGTTAAGAATAAGAGAAACCGGTTGGGGTACAAAATAAAAAATCTTGGCTTAACGCCTCTCACAACCAACCATAGGTCGATTGGCTAAAATAGAAAAAGAATTAATGTTAGCCCACCGAGGAGTAGCATGAGTCACTCGATTCCATTTATAGGATCGAAATAAAATATTTTGGCATTGAAAGGAGTTCATAAAAGCACTAATCTAAATAGAAGAACACCAATAAGAGAATCCAAAATTTTTCTCTACATTTTTTTTAATTTTTTTTTAGGTCTTTTGTACATGTTTGTGATTTAAATTTTCTAGCCTAGTTTTTTTTAGAAGAATTTTTTTTTTATTGATTTTTGATTCCGTCGCCCAATATTCTAACTTGGTCAATCTATGCATGTGGGTAATCAACATACATGCCCACTTTAATTTACATAACAAAAATAATATTTAACAATGGCAAAACAATGATTACTTTTTAAGTGTATTAATTAAAATAAATATCAATATTTAAAAAATGTATGGACAAATTTAAAGATTCAAGAAGATTAAGTACCATTCGCCAAACTGTGACGTTCATGTACCTTTCTAATTCGTTTGTTACATCTTCACTTAGTAATGTTCTCAATGAAAGTCAAACATCAATTTTCATGATTGAATATATGACATGGTGTTGAATTGAATTATAACCAAACAGTGAAATCAACGTGCCACACCATTTCTTTCGGTAAATAAATGATCTCTTTTAATAATGTTTGAGCCATTTAATTGTCACCCAATAGTCATCCATTGATCATATATATGGGTCATGTGTGATTCCAAAGGTTATTCAAGGATCATCTTAGGCTCTTGACTAACCCACATGGCTCAAATATGGGTCCCTTCAATCTTGGATCAACCATATAAAGCTTCTACCTTTTGTTCTTGGGCTTTCTATCTTTGTAACCCTTTGTCTTGGCCCATTTTAATATATATATATATATATATTTTTATTTTTTATTTTTTTTTATTTTTTAAGATAATATGTGGGGGTAGATTCAACTTTTAATCTCGAGGTTGTTAGTATAAAATAACAGTTGAGATACTTTCATTTTATTTTATTGAAACATATTTTTCTAGTTTATCAATGTTTGGAATAGTGGATTCGAACATATAATTATTAGATAGTGTATTCATCCATCTCAAAATTAATGAACAATGAGAAGTAGCTCACCTATCTTATAAATGTTTAGAGAACTCATCTTAACAAGTTTCATCAAGATGATGTTTCTTATAGGTTTTCTCCAATTTTAATTTATTGGGCATACGTCCAGATTTAGTGAGATCTCATATTACATTAATAAGTTCGTATATCCATCTCAAAACTAATTGACGATGGGAGAAGATAGCTAACCAATTTTATGAGTGACTCTTTTAACATTAGTGATTTTTTTTTTTTTAAAGTTTAACATGAATATTTGAGAATTGGATATTCAAATTGTGACATGGTAGAGGATATATGTATTAGTGTAAAACTCTTATTATTTTAATAATTTTTACTCAATATATGAGCTATATCTTAAATTCTAAAAATAAGTTGACCCAAGTATTAGAAAGGGTAGAAGGTGATTAAAAAAAAAAAGAGTTCATTTGACTTTTTTTAATTGCATATAAAATATGCATTGAACAAGGCAATTGTTAATTTTCAGAGATTAAAAAAGATTTTCTTTTTCAAATAACGTTATTGAAAAAAAAAAAAAAAAAAAAAAAAAATATATATATA
>JBBMEG010080703.1:0-11024 GCA_037832605.1 Cyclanthera cordifolia
CCACATTGGTTAGAAGAGGGGAGGATCATGGGTATATAAGTGATGACAAACATCTCCATTGATATGAGGCCTTTTGGTTCCAAAGTGGACAATATCATATCAATAAGGAGATTCGGGTAGGGTTGTCATCCTTATCATTTCCCTGCTGGTTGCGATCCGATTCAACAAGATTTTTTATTTCGCTTTGATTTTTTACTTTCTTCTTCTTATTCTTTTTTTTTTAATCTTTAATTTTGATTGTTCTTGTTGAAGCTTGTGATGATTCAAACAAAATTAATTTCTTCTTAAAACCTGTTGGATTATCGTCGATTTCTTCAATTTTGTGTTTGATTATCGTTGATTTCTTCAGTTTCTTGATATTAATTTCTTTGATTCCTCTATGTGATGGATTTTTGTTTTTGATAATCTTGTTGTTTCTTGCTATTACTGTTGTTGCCATGATTTTTGTAGTTTGTTAGGATTTTGAGTTTCAAATTTTTTATTTCTCTTTTGCAAATGTTCTTCATTTTTGATTTTCAGTTTCAAAAAATAGTTATGTTAAGAAAGAAGACTTCAAAATAATAATAATAGTACTCAATCAGTACTGTGATAAACATGTTATCATTTCAATCACTGAATGATTGAAGTTTGGTATAAGTTACTTATGAAGATAAAAAATTATTTCTAAAACTCGAACTCAATCATTATATTGATCGATGTCTATCATTTTGTATTTCAAACTTCAATCATTACGGTTATCGACTTCTATCATTTTGTGTGTCAAACTTCAATCATTACGTTTATTAACTTCTATGACTTTGTATGTCAAGCTTCAATCATTTTGATATCTTTTTTTCTTTCAATTTTGACAATATGGTTAAACTTTCTATAGTTGTCTTTCATTATGGGCAATGGAATAAAAATGGTTCTTATGTGATATACAAAACTAGTGGAGTTTTGGTTGATGATGAAATGACTTTTGAGAATTTTGAGTTGTTGATACTTAACGAGTTACATTTTGATGCTCATAGGTCTTCTTTTTTGTAGTTATCGGTCTTACTAGATTATGGTCAAACTACCCTCCCTGTTTAATTTTCGAAAGAGAAGGATGTAGATTGGTTCCTAACTTTAGTTATGGGTAATAGTGCAAGACATCCTTAAGTTACTGTGGATATCCGTTGACCATTTTTCGACATCAACAGTTAGCGCCGTCTTTGGGGACGAGATAGTGTTCTACCTAAAAAACGCTAAAATCCAAACTATTTTCCTGTGAAAAATGTTGAATGTTAAAAACGACCACTACCACGATGTCGATGGAGAATCGGATGTCGAGCACGCTCCGAGAAGGATTGCCTCCAGAGGGCATGACGTTGTTCATGTCGAAAACCACCCGGATCCTGAGGGTGCGGTAGCCAGACAGAAGCCGGAGCGTGCAGATCCAATTACGACTTTGGAGGAACAAGTGCAAGGGATGGTAGAGAGTTTGAGCCGCCTGGTAGAGATGCTTCGGCAACCTCCTCCTGCTTAGATAGTTGATGCTGGGGACCAACAGGCACCGCAGGAGGCGGTGCGGCGACAGGCGACCACAAAAAAGGTTGTGGCAGAAAAGTCGGCTTCATTGGTCCGGGACCCTGCTAAAGGGAAAGCCCTAGCAACAGAGGCTCCGAAAAAGGTGCATTCGCGGCACCGAAGACCAGTTGAACAACTTCGACAGGGCGATAATGATCGGAAGAAGGAACATTCGATCCACTAAAGGATTGGATCCAAAACAGCAGAGTTTTCTCGGACGCAATCAGTCCTAAGTAGCCAGCCAAGGAGTGCCACGCGAGAGTCATCCACCCCCTCCCCTGAAAACTCCAAGTGCCCGTACGGCGGGATCAAACTTGGGAGCGGATCTCAGAGATGTGATCAACCAACACCGAAAAGAGGCAGGGTGTGACGGGGCCGAGGCACAACCTTGGCTGGCCCAACTTCGTTTCCTCCAAGACTAGTTGGGGAGCATTAAGAAGGCGCAGGACCAAGACAGACTGGACCTGGACAGCCTGGTCGACCAGGTCCATCCCCCCTTCACTGACAAAATCATGGAGGAATCCGTCCCAACAAAATTCAAGCTCCCTGCAATCAAGGAGTACGAGTGATCTACGGATCCAATAGAGCACCTAGACTCCTATCGGGCATGGATGGAACTCCACGGAGTTCGAGAGGCGATCAACTGCAGAGCGTTTTTATTCACGCTCACAGGACCAGCCCGAAGATGGTTCAGGCAGCTCAAGCGCAAGTCCATTGCCTCTTTCAGAGAGCTAGCCAAAACTTTCGTCACCCAATTCCTAAGAGGACGATATCAAAATAAGACGGTCACCCATTTACTGACAGTGAGGCAAATGAGTCATGTGACTCCTCTGGAGTACATTTTCCGCTTCAACAACGAGGCGCTGAACGTTGAAGGGTACTCTGACAGCACGACTCTTGCAGCAGTTGTCGTCGGACTCAGGGATGAAAATTTTATGTGGTCGCTGGGGAAAAAGGCTCAACTCACTTATGTTGAGTTGCTAACTAGAGCACAAAAGTACAGAAGTGTAGGAGAGCTGGTCAACTCCCGAGGAGGTACAGAAGGAAGGCGCTCCCTTCTAGAGCGTGAGAAGTCAGACAGCCGTCGCGAGGCTGATTACAAGGAATCGCGAAAATGACAAGGTGAAGAGCGCCCGGTGAAACAAGAGAAGGTCAAACGACGAGGGGTCCCCTCAAGCCGGTTCGAGAAAGTACACTCCCATGGCAATTCCCGTAGAGTACATATTGATGGAAATTCAAGATAAGAAGGAGCTAAAGTGGCCAAGCCGGATTAAGGCAGGGTCCAACAAAAGAAATAGAGGCAAGTACTGCCTATTTCACAGGGACCATGGCCACACTACTTCGGACTGCTACGACCTGAACGAGTCCAAAGAGTCCCTCATCCGAGAGAGTGAAAAAGTGTCTGAGTCCCCTAACAAGAAAAGAAGAGGCGGAAAGTCACCACCGCCACCGGAGATCAGAACTATCATCGGAGGGCCCGTTGACGGAGGGTCCAACCGAAGTCAGAAAGACAAAGTGAGGCAAGCAAGAGGCACCCTAACGGGCGAAGAAATGCGTATAATGGAAGCACTAGACGAGCAACTGGGCTTTACTGCTACTGAGGTTGTAGCACTGCACCAGCCGCACAATGACGCCTTAGTAGTGTCCCTAACCATATCCAATATTCGCATCAGAATGATCCTCATCGACAAAGGTAGTTCGGCGGATATGCTATCACTAAAGACTTACGACGCCATGAAGTTGGGAAGGGAAAGGCTCAAGCCGAATTTGACGCCCCTAGTCGGATTTGGTGGGAGCACTCTGATTCCGTAAGGATCAGTCGAACTCCCAGTAACCTTTGGCGAAGGGGACAATATAGTCCTACACTTCGTCAATTTCTTGGTGGTGAACGACGATTCTGCCTGCAACGTAATATTGGAAAGGCCCACGATTCATGGGTTAAGGGCGATCGCGTCAACTTACCACCAGGTGGTAAAATTCCCTACTTCTATGGAGGTGGGGCAAGTCAGAGGAGAACATATGTCCTCGAGGGAATGCTACCACACAACCCTACGGGGCGTGGTAAAGAGTCCCTGAAGTAAAAGGCTCTTAAAAAGGGACCGGTTCCAGGTGAGGCTGTTTAAGGAACAACACATGTAGAACGTACAAGTCAAGTAAGTACTCAGATCACAAAGCGCCAAGGCAAATGCTATGGCAAAGTCAGAGGCTGCCTACGAAACCAAGGCCAACAAGACCATGCTGGTGAAGATTTTATACAAGTTTAGCATCTCCCACCAAGCTGCTGCACGGAATTAGCAAGTACCCAGGTCTCAAAGCGCCAAGGGTGATGCTTTCGCAGAGTCAAAAGTCACCTACGAAACCAAGGTAGACAGGACCGTGCTGGTAGAGATACTAGACAAGTCTAGCATCCCCGCCAAGCGGTTGTACGAAGTTAGTCAGGCAAGGCTACTTTTGGTAGACCATGGCTGAAGAATCCAAGAAGTATACTCGCACATGCGACAAGTACCAGAGGTTCGTTGCCATCCAGAGTTAGCCGCCCGAGGTCCTAACTAGCAAGTGTTGTGGGCGTATCGCACTACACCTAAGACGTCAACGGGCGAAACCTCCTACTCGCCAGCCTTTGGGGCGGGAGCAGTGATTCCGATCGAAGTAGGAGTTCCATCCCTACGCGTAGAGTCTTTTGACCCTACTCAAAATGACCAGCAGCGACGAATGAGTCCAAATCTCCTGGAAGACAAAAAGGACGCAACCTAGATAAGGGTGACGCTGTAGAAAGGCCGAACTGCCAAGTATCACACTTTTTGAGTAAAAGAAAACTGCTTCCAAGTTGGTGACTTAGTGCTGAGGAGGATGATGCCAAACACCAAGGAACTCAACGGTGAAACCTGAGGCCAAATTGGGAAGGACCATACAAGGTCGCTAAAGTAGCACGCCTAGGCACCTACTACCTCGAGGGCATGGACAGGAATAAAATCCTTCATCCTTTGCGTGCAGTACACTTGAAAAAAGTACGTTCAATAGAATGTAGATCAAGTTGTTAATGAATAAAGTGAAGTTGTATTTTCTCATTCTTTCAAAAACTTATCTTAATTTAAGTATTTTGATTCTATTGTCATAAACTTCAATTGGGGGTAAGCAAGATAGAGAGAAAAAAATAAAGAGCTTTTATTCATTCAAAGTTCAAAATTTTCCGAGTTACAACCTATAAGAAAAAATTAAAGAGTGCAGAGTAAAATGCTTCAAGTAAAAGGAAAGTAACGAAAAAGTCATCAAGTCCCCCCGGAGCTGGGCCTACTAGAAGTTGGTCGGTTGAGTCCGGCTTGGGCAGGAACTGTCCTAGCTGGAAGGGCCTGACTTCTTTTAGGCACGCCTTGGAAGAGGCAAAATTCGTGGCAAACGGCTTGGGCTGGATCACTTGAAAGTCCGGATTCGAAGGCTGGCAAGGATAGGTCGTTGACTTTTTTCGTAGTGCTGGAACAAAGAGGCCGAAAAATAGGAAGAAGGTTGTCGTAGCTAACTCCCTCCTGAATTCGATCCATTGCCCAGCTAATGGCAGCCTCAACAGTGTTGTTCTCCAAAATTACTAAAGTAGAAAAGTCCTTCACAGGGTTAGCCAAGGAAGAGATGTTCTTCAGCTTCCCTTTAGCAGAAGCCAACTCTCGTCGAAGGCATTAATAGTAGATAAATCCTTTTGGCGTGTACAAACATCAAGACTTTGGACCGCTTGAGCGGAAGTCTGAAAGTCAACTAAGGCTGCTTCGGTAATTCGGCGAGCTTCTCGAGCCTGTGTCAGCTCCCACTTAAGCTTCTTAGAGCTAGTGGACAAAGAAGAGCGATTGTGACGCGAGTCCTCATAAAGGTGACGGAAAACCGAGGCAAAATGCTTGAACACCTACAAAATACAAAGGTAACAAGTTAACCTACATACTTAGATAAATGTGTGGCTATAAAGAAGAGAAGTACATCAAAAAGCAACAAGGTCATCCAGTGATGCACTTGCTTGAACTAGGCCTACTGAGTCCGGCTTGGACAGATTTAGTCCTACCTGGAAGAGCCTTACCCAGGAGGTTATTCTCAAACGCACCTTAAGAGAGGTGAAAGTCATGAGCAACCTGCACTGGATCACCAGGAATTCCAGACTCGAAGGCCGGCAAGGAAGGGTCAGCGACCTCTACTACTGCGGTGGCGCAAAAAGACTTGGAGAGAGACAAGGGGGTACCATGGGTAACCCATCTTTTAATTCGGTCTAGTGCCCAACCGGTAGTAGCCATGCCTAAAATGTTCTCCAAGGTTACGAAGGAAGGAGAGCCTTTCAACTAAATTAACTAAGTGTGAGGCATCCTACAGCTCCACTTTAGCAAAAGTCAAACTCCTGACAAAGCTGAGGAAGGGTAGATGAGTTGTCCTTGTAAGTTCAAGCGACAAGACTTTGGACCACCTTAGCGGAAGTCTGAAAGTCAGCCAAGGCAACCTCAGTAACACCCTGAGTCTCACGAAAATTAGCAAGTCCCTGCAAAGGGAGCCTAAGTAGTCTAAAGCTCGAAAAGGCACTTAAAATAGGCAAGTCCCTACCAAGAGAGCCTAAGGAACCTTCAAGTTAAAGAAATGCTAAAAAAGGGATAAGTCTCTATATAGAGGCCCTACCTAGCCTAACTTTTGAAAAGGCACCTAAGTGTAGTGAGTCTTTGAAAAAAGAACCTACTTGACGGAAATTTCGAAAAGGTGCTTAGGGGTGGCAAGCCTCTGAAAAAATGAGACTACTTAGCCAAAAATAGCCAAAGGTAGTGAGTCTCTGCAACGAGAGCCTACTTGGCCAAATTGCTAAAAAAGAATGCGTAAGAAGGTGACACTCTAAAAAGAGAACCTTCAAAAAAACGAACTACTTTTCAAATTCTGGCAACAAAGTAAGTCCGAAAATGAAGAGTGGGCTAATGTTGTAGGCTAAAATATTCTGAAGGACTCGGAAGAGATTGAGACCCGCACGAAGGACAAATGAACCAACGCCGACCCCCCAGAGGTCGGCCAAATAGAGGCATCGGCCCCCAAAGGGTTGGCCAAGTCCATTGCCGACCCCCCTAGGGTCGACCTCGCCATTTCTAGTTCCTCCGGGGTCGGCCTGGCAATTACCGACCCCCCGAGGGTCGGCCAAATAGAGGCCACACCCCCCCCTTCGCAGGGGTCGGCCTTGCCATTACCGACCCCCCGGGGTTAGGCCAAATGGATGCCACAATCCCCGGAGGGGTTGGCCTTGCCATTACCGACCCTCCGGGGGTCGGCCAAGCAAGTTCGACCCCTTTGGGGGTCGGCTAAGGAAGGCGCTGCACCCCGTGGCGTCGCCCGTTACAACGAGTAGGTCAATCCGAGTAGATTGGTCGTGGAGGTTAGGACTCTCCGAAGAGTCGACCAAGTCCAAGTAACGTTTGGAGGCACTGCACACCGTGGTGTCGCCCGTTACAACGAGTAGGTCAATCCGGGTGGATTGGCCGTGGAGGTCAGGACTCTCCGAAGAGTCAATCGAGTCCAAGTAACGTTGGAGGCGCTGCACCTTGTGGCGTTTCCCATTGCAACGAGTGGGTCGGCCCGATTGGGTTGGTCGTGGAGGTCAGGACTCTCCGAAGAGTCGATTGAGTCCAGAACCAAGACCGTTACACCTCCAAATGGTAACAGTCAGGAGTTACGACGGTATTCATACCTGGGTTAATGACGACGTTTCTAACGACCGACCATTATATCGCCATAAGTGAGTTGTAGCGGTTACGAGACCGGCTGCTATAAAAGTCAAGTCATTTTCCCGTCTAAGGGACGGATCCTAAGCTAAGTACTCTTACGCTATTCCTAAAGTCTGCTCTGTGGCTCACACCATACCGGTGTGTCCTAATTTCACTTTTTTGTCGATCATTTCGTCCTCAGTTAAACAAATCATTACTGTGAATATCCGTTGATTATTTTTCGGCATCAACAAAAATTATATGAAATGAAATTTAGATTATAATAAGTTAAAAAAATCTAAACACAAAAATCTTATTTTAGATTGCTTAAACAAGATAATAATTTTAATACTGAAATTTAGATTATTTTTTTTTTCCAACGAGTGAAATTTAGAATACAAATTCATAATTAACAAATCAAAATAAATTTATGAATTAACTCTACGTAATTAGTTAGTTAAATAAGTCAAATGAGGTATAGTTGAGTGGCATCACAAAAAAAAAATACAATAAATACAATTACAAAACAAATGTCAATTCAATATTAATACTAAAAAAATAATGATACAACACACTAATATAGTTTTTTTTTTTTTTTTTTTTTTTTTTTTTTTGATGAGTGTTAAAACTTTTACAAATTGAAACAAAATTAAGAGAGAGAGAAAAAAAACAAGAGTTTGCATAAATGGGTACTTTGAAATAAGGCGAGGGAAAGAAAAAGAGTGAGTGCTGCGAAAGTGAGAAAATGTGAGAGATGAGAGATATGAAACGAGAGATTAAAAAAAATAAAACAAAGCTGCGTGTATATTTATGCGGATCTGAACATGTCAAATTCGCGTTAGTTTGATCCGAGCGAAGTCTTGGCTTAAACCGTGTGCCAAACGTGAATTTGGGGATCAACTTAATCGGTGTTAATTTGATCCCAACAACAAACACGTCATAAGTATCCAATTAATTGTAGAGATTTATTTATTTAATAATACTCAATTTGAAAATTAGGTTATAAATTGAGTATGATAAGAATGAATACCTCCAAGGCCTCCTATTGAGAGTAGAAAAAATCATTAAATTAGAAAAATATAATATCTTTGAATATTCAATAACAAAATATAAATATAATCCCAATTTAAATGTGAATTTCAAAAATTCCTTCCCTCCCATATGAGTGGACGAAATTTTCATCATTCTTTATACGGGGAGGATTTTCGAATTCTACAATATATCTCATATATCGTTTTATTTATTTTATTTGATATTTATCAAATAAATTCCAAATCCAAAATATATCTAATATATTATTAAATAAATAAATCTCTACAATTACTAGATCCATGTATAATTTTCTACTTTAATAATTATCCAATAATTATTAATTCAATTAATATGTCCAACATATTAATTAATATTCTCTATTTAATAATTATCCAATAATTCTTAAACTAATTATTATGTCCAACATAATGATTTATAATTCTCATATTTAATAATAATTATCAAATAATTATTAACACAATATGTCTAACATAATTTTAACTGAGAACTCAATAATTATCCCATAATTATTTATAATTAATTTATTCAATAAATTAATTTATCCTCTTTAACATTTATCCAATAAATATTAAATTGATATATCAAAGGTATTAAGCAATTAAGATTAACAATTAAACTTAACACTTCTAAACCTGACCTCTACGGCCAATCCACCCGGATTGACCTACTCGTTGTAACGGGCGACACCACGGTGTGCAGCGCCTCCAAACGTTACTTGGACTTGATCGACTCTTCGGAGAGTCCTAACCTCCACGGCCAATCCACTCGGATTGGCCTACTCGTTGTAACGGGCGACGCCATGGGGTGCATCGCCTTCCTTAGCCGACCCTCAAAGGGGTCGAACTTGCTTGGCCGACCCCCAGAGGGTCGGTAATGGCAAGGCCAACCCCTCCGGGGATTGTGGCCTCCATTTGGCCTAACCCCGGGGGGTCAGTAATGGCAAGGCCGACCCCTGCGAAGGAGGGGGGTTGTGGCCTCTATTTGGCCGACCCCCGGGGGGTCGGTAATGGCGAGGGCGACCCCCGAGGGGTCAGAAATAGACTTGGCTGACCCCCGGGAGGTTGTGGCCTCCATTTGGCCGACCCCCAAGGGGTCGATAATGGCGAGGTCGACCCTCGAGGGGTCAAAAATGGACTTGGCCGACCCCCGAGAGGTCGATAATGGCGTGGCTGACCTCCGGGGGGTCGGTAAAGGCGTGGGCGTTGGCTTATTTATCCTTCGTGCGACCCCTAGGGAGTCGGCATTGGCTTATTTATCCTTCGTGCGGGTCTCAATCTCTTCCGAGTCTTTCGGAATATTTTAGCCTACAACATTACCCCCACTCTTCATTTTTTGACTTACTTTGTTGCCGGAATTTGAAGAGTAGTTCGTTGTTTAGAAGGTTCTCTTTTTATAGAGTCACCTTCTTAGACATTCCTTTCTAGCAATTCGGCCAAGTAGGCTCCCTTTACAGAGACTCACTACCTTTGGCTATTTTCGGGTAAGTAGTCTCCCTTTTTCCAAAGACTTGCCACCCCAAAGCACCTTTTCGAAATTTCCCCCAAGTAGGTTCTTTTTTCAAAGACTCGCTACACTTATGCGCCTTTTCAAAATTTAGGCTAGGTAGGCACTCTCTATGGAGACTTATCCCTTTTTTAGCACTTCTTTGACTTAAAGGTTCATTAGGCTCCCTTGACAGGGAATTGCCTATTTTCAAGTGTCTTTCGAAATGTTCACGCTACTTAGGCACTTTTTATAAAAGTCTTGCCCATTCGGCCATTTTTTAATTTCGTAAGGTACTTAGGCTCTCTTTTCTGGAGACTTGCCTTTTTCCTAACTTCGTTATTCGCAGGTTACTCGTTACTTTGGCTGTCATGGATCCTTCATCCGATTATGAGACTGAGTCCTACCACCTTAGCCTCCTCTTTTCAAAATAGGACTCGGCATAGGGCCATGGTAGTAGTAGGTGGCTTCAAACACTTGGACTGTGTTCTTTGGAGTCCACCGCCTATAGAGTATATTGGCTTCGAACGCTCCTTTAGTGGTCGGGATCTTCTTCCCTTTCTTTTAGGACTCCCACCAATGGTATGGTGGACCTTACTTCGGAAGACTACCTGCTTCCTTGTGGTTTTTGGATGGTAGGTCTTTATGCACCTTGCTTCAACTTCTTGGTACCTTCTAGAGGACTTGCGCCATACGCACTCCTCTTGGTCTTCTAGCATTGATCAAAACAAGTGGGACTTAGCCCAAGCTCGTGAGACTTAGGGTGTTGCTGAGGTCGCCTTGGCTGACTTCTGGACTTCCGCTAAGGCAATCCAAAATCTTGTCGCTTGAACTTACAAGGACGACTCATCTACCTCGCTCGGCTTTGTCAGGAGTTCGACTTCTGCTAAAGTGAAGCTGTAAGATGCCTCGTACTTAGTCAATTTAGTTGAAAGGCTCTCCTGCCTTTGTAACCTTGGAGAACAACTTTGGCGCGGCTACTACCGGTTAGGGGCTAGACCGAATTAAAGGACGGGTTACCCATGGTACCCCCTTGTCTCTCTCCAAGTCTTTTAGCGCCACCACATCAGTAGAGGTCGCTGACCCTTCTTTGCCAGCCTTCGAGTCTGAACTTCTTGGTGATCCAGTGCAGGTTGCTCATGACTTTCGTCTCTCTCAAGGTGCGTCTGAGAATGACCTCCTAGGTCAGGCTCTTCCAGCTAGGACCGAATCTGTCCAAGCCGGACTTAGTAG
>JBBMEG010080707.1:0-11021 GCA_037832605.1 Cyclanthera cordifolia
CGCTCTTAGTTCAGTTCGGTAGAACGTGGGTCTCCAAAACCCGATGTCGTAGGTTCAAATCCTACAGAGCGTGATTTTTTAGTCTTAGGTCAAAATTAGACTGAACTAGATCTAGATTCAGTAATTTGCACAGCAATAGGAAATACACCTCCTGTGTATAAAAAAAAAAAAAGAAAGGAGGTCAATCAAAAAAAAGAGATAATAATTAATCAAAGGTCTAACTGATCACCACGTCTGTATTGTAAATATGCAGTTACAAATAATCCAGCCAAGGTAATAGGAATTAGACCTAACACGATTCCAAATAGAAAAATTTCAATCATTTCAATTTGTTTGAAAAAAAAAAAAAAAAAAGAATATCTATACCTAAATATTAATACGAATGGATATAAATCTCAATGATCGCCAATTCATAATTGGGACGAGACATAATTATTGAATAAGCAAAATATCACAGAAGGATTTTGTTTTATGAATTGCTCATTTCAAATAGTAATTTTAAATAAGTCGTATTTTGCTCAATCCAATAAATAGAGCTGAAGTTATAGTTAAAGCTGCTAGTAGAAAGCCAAAATAACTAGTTATAGTAAGCATTAAGTAACTAAATGAAATAGGTTTTTTATACATATGTTTAGAAAGCACTTACCTAAGTTTGAATTTTTGCAAATATAGGAGGATACTCAAAAATAGCAATTGAAAGTTTGCTATTCACCTATCATTATAGATGGCACCAAGAAAGAGAAAGTAACAAGTATATAAAATGAAATCAAAAAATGAACTTTACTTTAACTTTACGTTTAAATAATTAAATTTAGCAATAGATTTATTCAGATAATATCTTGAGCAATTGAAAAAATAAATAAAGTTATTAGACAATGATGGAAAAAAAGATTTTTTGGTTCAACCAAGTTCTAAAACTAGTAATTTTTATTATCTTTTGTTTTTTTTTTTTATAGGGTTCCCATTTTATCTTTTAATTTGGCATTGGAAAGACCCATGCTTGTAGCTAGATCCTTACATCTTGATCGAATACTAGACTGCATCACACCTATTTCTTTAAAATCAACAAAATTCCAACAAAAATCACTTAAAAAACTGCGAACGCAAATTTCTAAATTTCACATCTATTTAAGGAAGTATATTAAAGTAGAGTAAGAGTTTAATAATCTCTTGCATTGGAAAAATTTTCTATTGAATGGAGTTTTACATCAACAAAGAAAAGTAAAAGCAAAAAAATAAATTATTTAACACTTCCTGATTAAAATAGCGTTGCTGTGTCAGAAGAAAGATAATTATACTGATTCGGTATACTCTAAAGACGCCATCGGTACAATATTGACGATCTCAATAAAATTAGATTTCAGTAAATTGACATTTACTAGTCTCATTTTTTACGGAATCAATATCAATCCCATTTGACTGTACAAGAATATGTGGAGCTCAGCATGTCTGGAAGCACAGGAGAACGTTCTTTTGCGGATATTATTACCAGTATTCGATACTGGGTCATTCATAGCATTACTATACCTTCCCTTTTCATTGCGGGTTGGCTATTTGTCAGCACCGGCTTAGCTTATGATGTATTTGGAAGTCCTAGGCCAAACGAGTATTTCACAGAAAATCGACAGGGAATTCCATTAATAACTGGCCGTTTTGATTCTTTGGAACAACTTGATGAATTTAGTAGATCTTTTTAGGAGGACCTAATGACTATAGATCGAACCTATCCAATTTTTACAGTACGGTGGTTGGCTGTTCACGGACTGGCTGTCCCTACCGTCTTCTTTTTAGGATCCATATCAGCAATGCAGTTCATCCAACGATAAACCTATATCCGAATTTTATAACTATGACACAATCAAACCCGAACGAACAAAATGTTGAATTGAATCGTACCAGCCTATACTGGGGGTTATTACTCATTTTTGTACTTGCGGTTTTATTTTCCAATTATTTCTTCAATTAAGAAAATGAAAGAGAATTACTAAGAATTCTAGATATTTTCTTAGCGCATTCGGAAGGATCTCATCTAATAATTATCCATGACTGTTTATGTCTCTAGCACGAACACTTGATGAAATACGGAGTGAAGTGGGGTAAAATGGCCGATACTACTGGAAGAATTCCTCTTTGGATAATAGGTACTGTAGCTGGTATTCTTGTGATCGGTTTACTAGGTGTTTTCTTTTATGGTTCATATTCTGGATTGGGTTCATCCCTATAGTAATCGAATGAATTGAGTTATAGACATGAAAGCGTAAAAACTCGACGGGATTCCCCTCTTTCTTTGTCTGATTTGAGGGGGACAGACCCGTTGAGTTCTTAAGAATCATACTTTTTTTTCGTATAACTGACAAAATAGATTTCCTTTTCGGCTGTTTCAAAAACCTCAGTTCTGATAATGTTTTTGAAAAATGAGCGTCATTAATTGATTCAGAACACCTGCCCCTTGCTAATATCTATAGGTACTTTCATTTCAAAGTTAGAAGAAAGAAAGAATCACTCAATTCCTTGTAGGATAGAATTTTTCTTCGATTTAATTTTAATATTGTGTAAATTGATATTGATTTTCTATTTATACTAATTGAAAATTTTTATAATTATACTAAGTCCTATCTTGTTTTTTTATTTTTATTTGCCCACTACCTCTTATACTTATATTATCTCATAATAAATTCTTTTTTCATAATAAATTTATCGCATAATAAATCGAAAAAGTTTTCTGATACATCGGGAAAAATGAAAAACACGACTAGGAATCATTGAAGAACAGGATTAAGAATCATTACTCTTTCGGCACAAGAAAGAGTTTCAAAAATTCCCTTTCTTGTGTCGAAGACTACTCGGAAGACGAATGCTCTCTCCTCGCATTCGCCGTTTGCCGCAGTTATCCCCTCTATATAACCGAATAACCAATTACTTCTGTCTAGTATCTCATTCAATTGGATTAGATTTTGAGTCGAAAACAAAATTATTGATACGTTTTATCATATCATAGTTAAATATGGCATTAATAAGATAACCACATCATCATCAGCCCAATTTTTTTAAAAAAAGTTAAGAGGGGTAAAGCCCCACCCAACAGTCTTCTTCAAAATTGACATATTATAACTAACAATGTAGTACACTAAATTCCCAGCATCTCCGTCTCATCCAGTTCGAGTAGAAAAAAAGTCTAAACAAGCAAAATTTATAAATCTGCAAGTCTAGAAATTCATTTCAGCCAATTGAACCTTCTCAAACTGTTTCTTTTTAAGAACCAAAAAGATTTGTGCCAAAATAACAGATGCCAAGAAGACCAAAAGTCCTTGTACACGCAATGGGTCTTGAAGTACTATTTCTGCATCCCCTTGACCAAATCCACCCACATTCGGATTACTCGTTAATGGTTGATCCAATTTGATGGATTCACCCTCTGAAACAAGAAGTTCTGGTCCTGGGGGGATAATATCAACCACCTGATGTCCGCCCGTATCTGTTATGGTTATTTCATACCCCCCCTTTTCTTTTCGTATGATTTTGCTTACTATACCTGTTGCTGTAGCATTATAAACTGTATTGTTACTCTTACTCCCGTCGGGATAAATCTGACCCCTTCCACGGTTCCCGCCCACGTATATAGGATACTTTAAGAAGTGAATATCTTTCTTAGTAGCAGGGTCAGGGGAAAGGATAGGAAAGGTGATTTCACTATATTTCTGACCGGACACGGGTCCTATCACAAGAATATTTTTTTTATTGGGGCGATAGCTCTGAAAAGACAAATTGCCTACCTTTTCTTTAATCTCGGGAGAAATACGATCGGAAGAGGCTAATTCAAACCCTTCCGGTAAAATAAGAACAGCCCCTACATTCAACCCCCCCTTTTTTCCATTAGCAAGAACTTGTTTCAATTGCATATCATAAGGAATTCGAACAACTGCTTCAAATACAGTATCAGGAAGTACTGCCTGTGGAACCTCAATATCGACGGGCTTACTTGCTAAATGGCAGTTGGCACAGACAATACGCCCAGTGGCTTCTCGTGGATTTTCATAACCCTGTTGTGCAAAAATAGGATATGCATTTGAAATGGCTGTCGGAGTTAGGATATATATCATGAGCGATACGGCAATAGATCGAGTAATCTGTTCCTTTATCCAATAAAAAATCTTTCGAGTTTCCATAGTCCAATCTTCATCCCAAAATTTCTACAATAAATGGGGTAAGTTGCTAGTATAGTTTCCTATCCACGATTCTGCTAGTTACTGGGGAATAATTTAAATGGAATAATATTTTAGTGGAATAATATAAGATAAGATGAACCTCGCAAATGGGTCGAAATAGAAAGCCTAAGTGCGATTTTTAATGATTTAGTTAGATACAACTACAAAGTAACAAACGTTCTAATTAGATTAATATTTTAGTAGATCCTCTATCAATCAGTCATTCATTGAATGATAAATAACTACAAGTGAAGGAGATACCCGATTTAAATAACGAAAAATCCAATATTTAAAAATGGTATCCAGAATGACTGGAAAAGTAGAAACCAGACCAGATACAATTTCATCATTATGAACAAATCCAAAATGTTTGTAGACAGAGCCAACCATTAGTTCCCAACCGTGGGGTGAGTGGAATCCGATACATAAATCCATTAATAAAAGAATAGAAAAAGCTTTGACTGTGTCGCTTAAGTTATATAGGAATTTCTGGGCCGAAGAGTTAAGAATAACAAGTTCTTGATTACCCAAAACAAAATAACCGCTTAGAATAAAAAAACAGATTATATTTGTTGATAAGTTCAAAATCGTATGGATCCCATCTTCATTATGTATCTTGATTAATTGAACCATTTCTTTTTGGATTCCTATACGCAGTTTTTGTAGATGTGTTTCCGAGTATTCTTCAATTATTTCCTCCAAGAGGAGGAGTTCCTCTAATTTTATGAATTTTTCTAGAATTCCCCTTTCTTGAATATCATTCAAAAAAATTTCGGATTCCCCAGCATTCCACCACTTAGTGACCCAAGATTCCAGGCTTTTATTAAATGAGAGAGAAAGGTACCAGGGTAAAAATACTAGAAATAGAAGCTTTAACGAGGGAGGAAATGCTTTCTTTTTTGTCATTTTTTGATCGGTGAATTGTTAATCAACCCACCTCATTTGTTGACTCTATGCAATCAAATATTTCTTTCACGCATGAGTTATATACAAGATATGAAACCTATAAATTCAATTGATTTTCTTTGTTGTTATTGAATCTAGAAAGAATAGAGAAATCAACTAAGAAACCACTTCGAATGAAGAAATACTAACCAAATATTGTTTCGCGAGATCTCAATTGGTCAACAATTGTCTCCTTTGGATGAAGGATGGAAAGAACCCACCCTAAATTGTGAGACAAAAGAACTCCCGTTGTATCAAAATAGCCAATATACAAAAAAAAAAAACAAAATTCACGGATTACTCACAGTCAGGAATAGAATAATTGACGAAAAGAGATTACGACAAAAGAGAACCAAAATTGTCTAGTGATGAGATTGGATTGTTCTTTTTGGATTGTTTATTAAGGAACACAAAATAAAGGATAAAAAGAAACATCGATTGAAAACAAAATTACAAGATAGGATTTATCTTGATTTAAAGGAGTAATTTCAACAATTTTTAAAGGAGTAATTTCAACAATTATTAAACTTAACAAAAAAGAATAAATTTCTTTATACCGAAATGGTTTGATATATGAATTTTTTCGATTTCTTACGTGTTTAAATTAAATTTCGTGTGGATTTGCATACGTATAAAAACCACAAAAAAAGTTTCATTTTATGGTTGTTCCGTATGCTTTGGCTCGAATGAGACTTCACACCTAAATTTTGTTATGTTATCGAAAAAGGAAGATTCTTTTCATTTCATTTTTATCTCCTGTTGAGAAAGGCCTCTCTTTTCCACGGATTTATTAAAATACTTCAAGCGGTACACGCAAGAAATAGGCCAATTCAGCAGCCTTTTGCTCAATTTCTCGTGGAATCAAATTATCATCAGTAAGAGTTAAAGGAATGGACCCCTGTCCGCGGATGTCCATATAAAGAACACGACGAGCATAAATACCCTCTTTAACTTCTATTCGAATCGACTGAATATCTTTTAGAAGGAATCGGAGGAATATGCGACGATTTTTTCCAGGGAATCCCCAACGAAAAATACACACTATGCCTTCCCTTCTATCGAATCGATCATAACCACTGCCTACATTCCAGGAAATTGTGCACCACAAATAGGAACTAATAAAGAGACCCGAGATTCCGTAGAAAGACATTACGATCCCTTGCGGAAAAAAAGATATCCAATTGCTACCAAGATAACTCGAAGTTCCAACGAATAGGAATCCTAATGAACTTAAAAAAAGGATAAAGGCCCAGCAGAAATTACTTATTTTGCGAGACCCCGTTATAAGTTCTATCCATATATGTTCTGATTGCCAACTCATACTTGATCCGATTAAATTTTATTGTAATTTAGAGCATACCTCAAATTAATTTGACTTTACTTTTTTTGTTTCCCAAATAACTGTCATCAACTAGCACTAGACCCTTTACGAGTAAGTGGAGTAAGTCATCAAATTGAAATTGGTTAGAGCTAAAATCATAAGATACCCCTTAATATGATATGATCCATAGATATATTATCCCGATATAGATAAAGATCCATGGGCTTTCTCTTTCAGCCATTCGGCGTCCTGGTCGATTTGAAAACAGCTAGAATTCATTTACTCAGACTCATATATCATGCAGGCGTTAGAATTCTTTCCTTTATCTTTATATGTGCCAAAAATTATATGGTATACTAAATTCAATTAAATAGATATCTGTGTTATGATACAAATCCTAGTTTTGAAGTCTTGAAAAAAAAATGGAAGAACTTAGGCCCACCGGATCTAAATAATCTTATTTTTTTGAACATGAAGAGATAAAGAAGCCATTGCAATTGCCGGAAATACTAGGCCTACTAAAGGCACAAAAATAGAAGGAAAGCTGAAAGTTGTCATAAAATGGGTGCCTCAATTTATTATTTGTACCTGTTATTGTTTATTTATAAATAAAAATATTTTATATTATTATAATTCAGAATTTGTGAATTTGAATTCCATTTTAAATTCTTAGTATAGAGCCAACTGCTAATTATGAATTATGTATATTATGTATAATAGATAAATATATAGTTAAATATCTAAAGTTAAGTTAATATATAGAAATAGAGGATAAACGCAAGAAATTGAGAACTAACTAAATGAACTTATTCATCTTTCGAATCTTTCTACACGAAAGATATGCAGGAAAATCTCCCTTTGTTCTTAATGATTTTGTCTTTTATTCTTCTTCGTGTCTTTGAATTTAATATTAATAATTAATAAAGAAAGATTGATTAGAATCCGAACCACTAGGGGTTGTTAACTAAAACAGGATTTTCCGTAAATGGAAATAGAGAAAAAAAATCTCTATCTATTTTTTTTCATTCTATCCGTACGACAAGAAGAAATTGGTTTTGTTTTCCTAATTTGAAGAATTCACCCTTTTTTGATGTTTAAAAAGAATTTTACGAACCTTCTGATTCTCTCTACAGTTAGATTGTATGAAAACAACAAAAATTCCATTTTTAGTTACTTTTATTCCGATAAACTAACTACTCATTTGCTAAAAAAATAAATAACAAATAATTTGACTTAATTCTCTATTGAATTTTGATTCAAAGGAAGGAAAGCATGAAACTCAAGTAACTCACTGAGAACACTTTTTAAAATATTACGTGGGACAATTAGGTCGAATAAACCCTTCTCGAATAGGTATTCAGCTGTTTGCGAACCTTCGGGGACTGTTTGATTCAATGTTTGTTCAATTACTCGTTTGCCCGCAAATGCAATGTAGGCGTTGGGTTCGGCAATAATGATATCACCCAACATACCAAAACTCGCCGTCACGCCACCAGTAGTAGGAGATGTAAGGATTGATACATAAAATAACTTTTTATTTGACTGATAATCATATAAAGCAGACGAAATTTTAGCCATTTGCATTAAGCTCAAACTTCCTTCTTGCATGCGCGCCCCTCCGGAAGCGCATACTATAATAAGAGGTAGAAACTTATTGGTAGCATACTCAATCAAACGAGTAATTTTTTCTCCGACTACGGATCCCATACTACCCCCCATAAATTGAAAATCCATAATCCCAACTGCTATGGGAATGCCGTTTAGTTGGCCGATGCCGGTTTGGACAGCCTCAGGTAATCCTGTCTTCCTTTGATAAGAATCAATGCGATCTTTATAAGGTTCTTCTTCGGAATGAAATTCAATAGGATCCAGAGAAACCATGTCTTCATCCATAGGATCCCAAGTACCGGGATCGATCGAAAGTTCGATTCTATCTGAACTACTGATTTTCAAATGATATCCACATTGTTCACAAATATTCATTTTTGATTTCAAAAATTTCTTATAATTTAATCCATAACAATTTTCGCATTGAACCCACAAATCCCTATATTTTTCACTTACATCGGTATCATTAGAACTTTCTCTTAAAGTAAAATCACTAACTTTCGCGTCGGTTAGTATACCCGAACCCTCCCTTTCACTATTTTTTCGAATTTCACCATAAATGGAACTATAAATGTAGTTATCACTGTAATTATCGTTATTACTTACAGTGGACGTATCAATCCAGATTTGAGATTGAAGATAACTGTCAACGCAACTATTAATATGAGTATCATACAAGTAACGATTAGAGTAGGGATCTTCAACCATAGATGCAGCACTGAGATAATTAGAATTCTGATAATTAGAAAAATAACTTTCTAGTTCACCCCAAAAAGAATTATTGTTGTCAATCTCAAAAATTTTATTTTCAATATCAAAATATATGGAATAACTGTCTCCATTACTATCCTTAACGAAAAGGGTGTCATCAGGGATAAAATTCCGAATGTATTTGACAACGAATAAAGGATCAACCTTACTGTAACTAGAATCGCGACGACCTTCCCAGTCTTGAATCCTTTTACTTGTAGCCGTATCATGATTTTCGCTAGTATTTTCAATAGGACTAAGACTGCCCATTGGTTTATCTAGCCCACACTGGCATTCAAACTCCTTCTTAACCAACATCGAATTAAACCACCATTTTTCCATAGCGTTTTCTTGCCTCCTATTTGTATGAAAATACAATAGATGAATAGTCATTCGAGCCAAAATTCTTTAGTTGAATATTTTATTTCCTACCAGAATAAAAAGAGAAACTCAATCACTAGAATTCATTAGTAACTAATAAAATTAGCAAGGAGTTTGCCTATTGAAAAAAGTCTTTGTTGTTTTGTATAAATTGATGGCAATACTTCACCACTATACTTCAATATATATGATATGACTATGCCAGAACACTTTTTCGTTATAAAAAAAATGATAAAGAGTATGTTCTCCTCAGTCATGTTAAACTCGCATAAAAAAAAAAAAAGAATTTTTTATTTTCGTGTATGAATTCAAAATCATTTTTTCAGATTTTCAGAAAATCTCGTCTAAGAACTAACTAATAAAAGGACAATATACGGGATCAGTAGTAAAGGCTTTGTTTCAAGGAAACTCAAGAATATAAACGAATATACCAATCCTAAGAATCCATAGGATTCGTTGTGGATCCAAGATAGCAATCGAAAGATTTAATTCGTCAACTTTGTATTTGAAATCTTCTCTACTTAGATTATTAGAGATTATTATTATTAGATTAGATTAAGTCTGTATTTATCGAAAATACGTGCAATAGAATCTTTGTATTCGGCTCAATCCTTTTTATTAAAAGATTGGGCCGAGTTAAAGTTCAATTCAACTAAGAGAACAAAAGGTAATTGTAATTACCACTTCTATGCTTTATCCAAAGTATCCACTGCCGCAAAATTAAATGTGATCTCCTTCCATACCTCGCAAGCAGCTGCCAGTTCAGGACTCCATTTACAAGCCTCGCGGATAATATCACCCCCATCAACAGCAAGATCACGCCCCTCGTTCCGAGCTTTTACGCATGCTTCTAGAGCTACTCGATTCGCTACAGCACCTGGTGCATTACCCCAAGGGTGTCCCAAAGTTCCTCCACCAAACTGTAGTACCGAATCATCTCCAAAAATCTCTGTCAGAGCAGGCATATGCCAAACGTGAATACCTCCTGAAGCCACAGGAAGAACACCCGGTAGAGAGACCCAATCTTGAGTGAAATAAATACCGCGGGAGCGATCTTTTTCAATATAATCATCACGCAGTAAATCAACAAAGCCCAAAGTTATATCTCTTTCGCCTTCAAGTTTACCTACTACAGTACCGGCGTGAATATGATCTCCGCCAGACATACGTAACGCTTTAGCTAGGACGCGGAAGTGCATACCATGGTTCTTCTGCCTATCAATAACTGCATGCATTGCACGGTGGATGTGAAGAAGTAAGCCATTATCTCGGCAATAATGAGCCAAGCTAGTATTTGCAGTGAACCCCCCTGTTATGTAATCATGCATTACGATAGGAACTCCCAATTCTCGAGCAAATATAGCCCTTTTCATCATTTCTTCGCATGTACCTGCAGTAGCATTCAAGTAATGCCCTTTGATTTCACCTGTTTCAGCCTGCGATTTAAAAATTGCTTCGGCACAAAATAAGAAACGATCTCTCCAACGCATAAATGGTTGAGAGTTCACGTTTTCATCATCTTTGGTAAAATCAAGTCCACCACGAAGACATTCATAAACCGCTCTACCGTAGTTTTTAGCAGATAAACCTAATTTCGGTTTAATAGTACATCCCAACAGGGGACGACCATACTTGTTCAATTTATCTCTCTCGACTTGAATCCCATGAGGCGGTCCTTGGAAGGTTTTAACATAAGCAACGGGAATTCGCAAATCTTCCAAACGTAGGGCGCGTAGGGCTTTGAACCCAAATACATTACCTACAATGGAAGTAAACATGTTAGTAACAGAACCTTCTTCAAAAAGGTCTAA
>JBBMEG010080709.1:0-11019 GCA_037832605.1 Cyclanthera cordifolia
CGCAATCTTTCGCATTTATATGTACCTGTCATTCCTCTGGCAGGACGGGATATACCCATCAAAGTACACAAATACCCCTTTTTTTTCTTTTTTTTTCTTTAATTATTATTGTTATTATTATTATTATTCTGTTTTATTTTTTATTACAAATGTAACCGGGATCATGCAAATTTTCAAGATTGAACCCACGACATTCGTGTTGAACATAATTATCACAAAATAATGAAATAGCTGTGCCGCTGACCCTTTTGGTATTACGGCTATCTATTTATATAGTATCGATCTCTTATTTACTTTTAGGGGATGTTCTTATGTGGGTTTTGATTAAGTTTCAGGAGCATGTAGGGGGTGTTTGTTAAGTATTTTTACAAAGTATCGTGGAATTGGGGTTTATAAAAAACTTGTTTGTTAAGTACCTAAGAAATGAGCACTTAAGTCCATTGAAAATTCCAAAAAATTAGTGTTCCCGTTAAACCCATTTATAACTAATTTACTAAAAACATCATACAAACAACCACTTACCTCGAAATTCACGCTAACAAACATTTCATTATAAACCCTCTACTAAAACCATTTAACAAACAAGCTTTTAGAAACACATAAAATCTCTAACTCCTCAAACTAACTCCTCATTTCTAAACACTCAAAATAAACACTCTACATTTTTCCAAACAAACACCCCCTTAAGTGCTTAAAATAAGTGCTTCATAACCCCACAATTAAGTGCTCAATTATCCCACAAGATAAGTACTCTAATTTTTTTTTATTACAACTACTCTACCAAAATTACTATACCTATAAACTTACAACAAAATCACAAAAAACCATAAACAAACATCTTTTCAAAATCGTGAAACAAACAAGTATTTAATTTTTAACATTCTACTAAAACTATCAAACAAACAAGCTATTGCATAAACAGAAAATATCTAAACACTCCACTAAAACTATCATACGTCACGTGGCTGACTTGGACAATTTTTTATTTTATTTTTTTACTTTTATTTATTCATATATTAAAAAAAATTATTTTTTTATTTAAATATATTTATAAATGTCACATCATATAAAAAAGACTTAACATTTCTTACAACAACTCCATAAACTCTTATGCAAATAAAAATTAATAACTACTCTATCTAAATACTTTATCAAATCTCTGGAACAAACAAACACTTAATAAATACTCAAAATAAACACTTCATACAATCTCTAAAAAAAAACATTGGTTAGTGAAGAATGATTAATATTACATTGTAATAGATGGAAAGCGTTACCCACACCCTAATTTTATTGTTCGAATTTAACATCAATAGAGAGAAATTGGGATCATTATTTTTAATAATCTAAAATAATTAATTATTCTAATTACTCAAATTAATATTTCATCTAAATATCCATCCAAACACTCCCATAGGAGAGGGAACGATCTCGAGGGGTAATCAGAGCCGTTGGATTTTAGAGATGATGAAAATAGCGTCACGGTGGCGTAAAGAGAAAAGATTGTTTTGACTGCTTGGCTTAATCTGTCGTGTATTTAAGGCCCTGTTTTTGGTATTAAGTAAAATTGATTGTTTAATTAATTGTAATTTACAAGGATGCATAATTGGGTACGGACGAGGCACACCGTAGTAACCGTGTGTAAGCATGTGAGAAGCTGTCAAGTATGTGGATGGATGATGCTTGGTGATGATCAAGTATTGATGTCAAATGAGCTTCTAATCTTGTCATTAATTTTTGTATCATGTTTGAATTTTATATTGTGATATTAAAAAAAAAAATTATAAAGATAAACTATTATGATGTGTGTTGATGTCGAAAAATGGTCAACCAATATCCATAGTGAACGCCACGGGGTGTGACACCTCCAAACGTTACTTGGGCTCGGTCGACTCTAGGGGAAGTCCTGACCTCCACGGCCAATCCATTCGGATTGACCTACTCGTTGCCGGACCCAAGGAGGGTGAGGCTGCAAGGGCCGACCCCGGGGGGTCCTGGCCTTCCTTGGCCGACCCCCAGGGGAGTCGGATTTGCTTGGCCGTTCCCGGAGGGACGGTATGGACTCGGCCGGCCCCCAGAGGGTTATGGCCTCCATTTGGCCGACCCCCGAGGGGTCGGAAGTGGCGAGGCCAACTCCCGTGGGGTCGGCGCTGGCGTGGCCGACCTCCGGGGAATCGACATTGGCGTGGCCGACCCCCGGGGGGTCGGCGTTGGCTTATTTGTTATTTGTGCGTGTCCCGACCCCTTCTGAGTCTTTCGGGATATTTTTAGGTTATAATATAAGCACTCTTGATTAAAATGGAGTATTTGTATAAATGACAATTTTGTTTTTGCATTGATTAAAGAAAAGTTTCAAATGAAGAATCTGAATTAAACTGAAAACATAAAGGTGGAAATCGCGGAGGGTATCATGGACATTACTTAAACATATTTTTGTAAATTTAAAAATAGAAAAAAAAATACAAATAAATAGTGAGAAAAGCCTAGTTTAGCATGGTTGTGATAAGTGATAAAACTTCATGATTTTTCATTAAGATTTCACCCAATATTTATTAAATCTAATAAGATTTTCTAACCAAATTTAAATAATATCTAACAATATTTTAATAAATTGTATCCAATATCTATAATATTCAAATATTAAATCTTATAAATTTTAAAAAATATATCAACAATATATTTATTCTTAACTGGGTAAGCATCATAAATATTTATTAAAAACAAAAGATCACTAATTATTACAGCTAGAATGAGCAATAACCCAGAGTAACATCAATCTGCACCTAATGATAAGACATTATAAGTTCGAATTTCACTCTCTAATTATTGTTGAAAACTAAAATGAAAAAAAAAAACCTTATTATTAATTTGCATACATATTTATTTATCATAATTTTTTTTTTTTTGAGATACAACATAAAAATAGAAAATCAACAAATTTTTTTTTTGAGGTTACAATATTTGATATATAAACTCAAATTACAAACTAAACGAATGCTAATGAATCTCTAATATCAGTTGAGCTATGATTTCTTTGACCATTAACAATAAAAAATAATAAGAAAATGTCATATATTGCTATATATATCATTTTCCTCCGTTATAAAATGAAGTTATGTCTTCTCAAAATCAAGAATAAATTCGATTTTTTTTTATTATTAAATAAATTTGAATTATACGCGAAACTACTTGAAATTCGATTATTTGTTGCAAAAATATAGTGAGAATAAAAAAAAGAAAACTATAGCATAATAAATGGAATTTGATTTCTAGTACATGTGGAAAAATTATTGGAATAATATTAGAGAAGATGCTTGTGGGGAGTTGGAGGAAAATTACAAAATTATAGAAGTCATGAATGTTTGGTAGTGGTGGATTGCTTTTGTATAATATTATATCCTCCTTACTGTTATTGTTATTTACCAACAAAAAGTCAAAAATAGGGAATTGTTCCTTTTATAAAAAATAGTACAATTGACACATATTCATTAGCTAAGCAACACATAAAACAAATGGTCCAACCTAACAAATATGTACCATATTGTCATGTCATCAAATTGTTACACTCTCCAAATTAATATTTATGGGTGTTTGTTTGAGATTTTACGGATGAGTTATTTTGAGTGTTTAGTAATAGTTCGGTTGTTTGAAAGTTTTAGTAGAGTGTTCAGAAAGAAGAGTTATTAATTTTTGTTTGTTTGAAAGTTTTAGTAGAGTGTTTATGGAGAGTTATGAAAAGTGTTTGAGATGTGATATGATGTGACATTTATGAATATTTTTAAATAATTTTTTTTGTAAATATATTTGAATAAATATGAGAAAAAAAGAAAGTAAAATTTTTTTTTTTGCAAATTGCGCCAAGTGGCGCTGCAATGGGGGCAGTCTGCCCTCTTACTACTCTGAAAAAAAAAAACCATCATAAAACTAGTATTTACCTAAAACTCAAACCCCCATTTTAAAACCCTTTATCAAACACCCCCTTAGGATATGTTTGGTATGATTAAAACAATTGGGTAGGGAAGGGAGAGATCTATTCGCATTGTTTGGCTTACCAACTTCATTAAATCAGTTATTAATTTATTCTAACTTTTCTTCATTTATCCCTTCTCTTCCCTTCACGTAGTAGTCAAACTAGTTGATTTTTATTGTTTGGGCCATCGAGAATCATTTCTCCTATAATCATGTTTCTCTAAAATTACATTTTTATTATCCTCTTACCTATTTTTTATTCTTCTCGTAACAATTTTTTATTTTCTCAATAACTATTTTTCATTCACATCATACCCATTATTTTATTTTTCTTATTTTCATTTCGTTCATCCCAAATACAATTAATCATTCTTCTCATAAACATTTCATTCACCTCATACACAATTAATCATTTTCTCTATAATCATTCTATTTAATATTCTCCCCCAAATTGTCATTCTTCTTATAATGTAATACCTTAATTAAAGAAAAGAAATGCCAAGGTTAAACGTTGACCAAGTTCGACCGATGTCCTTTTGGTTAGGATCGAAGTGACGTTGTTGGGTGCGACGCGTGGTCGCTGACTCATGCTTAAGTGGCACGATTTTTGTTCATAAAGGAAACAACATCGTCTTGCTCTTCACTGTCTACAATTTGTGCCAATGATTCCATTTCTAAGTGGATTATCATCTGCAGGTTCTAGGAGCTCAAAGCTTGAAGCGTTGGGTGATATAAACATGTAACTTGGCTTGGAGGTAAGTAGCTATGTTTCTATGCAGTGTACATTCTTATTTATCGTATGAATGTTCAGGAAACTAGTATGAGTTGCTAGTTCTGTTGCGCTATTTTAGAGTCAGGTATGAGTTGTTAAAGATGGTTTATCGTTTCTTTAAAGGAGGTACGAGTTGTTAGTGATGTTTCACTCTTGTAAGAGTATAGTGTGTTGCTAGTGATGTATCACTCCATTGAGAAAGAGGTGTGAGGTGCTTGTGATATTTCACTTATTTGGAAGTCCAGTTAATAAAGATGTTCAACTCATATAAGGGTGCATGATGAGTTACTACCGTATTCACTCTGTTGAGAGTGTCGTGTGAGTTGTTAGAAATGTTTCACTCCTTTGGGAGCACATGTGAGTTAATGATGGTAATTTACTCCTTTATGAGTGCAGTGTGACTTGTTAAGGGTGTTTCACTCATTTGAGAGTACATGGTGAGTTGTTAAGGGTGTTTCACTCATTTGAGAGTGCATGATGAGTTGTTAAGGGTGTTTCACTTCTTTGACAGTATAGGGTGAGTTGTAAAGGATGTTTCAGTTCTTTGACAATGTAGGTTCAGTTGTTAAAGGTGTTCCACTCATTTGAGAGCGTGTGGTAAGTTGTTTATGGAGTCTCACTCAATTGAGAGTGTGAGGTGAGTTGCTAATGGAGTTTCACTCATTTGAGAGTGTGCGGTGGGTTATTAGTTGTGATTTACCATTTTAATGCCAAAAAGTGGTCAACGGATATCAATGGTACAATTTATTTTTATCGAGGATGAGAAACCTACAAAAAAGAAGAAATTTAGGCACATAGGTGTGGTGTGAGCCAATTGACCTCCTTTGCCTAAGTCAGTAAGGAGTTTAAGAGAGTGTTTGAGAGTAATTTGGGACTTAGAACAACTTACAAAGATTGTAAGCGTAGTTCAACTTGGATCTGAATGTAGAAATGACCTGACTTCTTATAACAGTTGGTTTTGTAACCACTGCGACTCAGATAATGATGGTTTAATGGTTAGCCGTTAGAAACATCCACCATTAAGCTTGGAATGAATATCGGCGTAACTCCTGACTGTTACCCTTTGAGGTGTAGCGGCCTTGACTTGGAAGTTACTTGGATACTCGGTCAACCTTTGCAGGTCCTCACCTCCACGGCCGATCCCTTGGGGGGCCTTCTCGGTGTAACCTCATGATGTTACACCCAACATGTGCATCGTTTCCAAGCGTTACTTGGACCTGGTCGACTCGTCCATAGGAGAGTCCTAACTTCCACGACCGACCCTATTGGGGTTAGTCCACTCAAACGATCTCCTTGGAGATCGAATTTGGTCTCGGTCAACCCTTACGAGTCATCACCTCCATGACTCGCCCTAAATGGGTCCTAGCCCTCTCGGTGCAACTCATGGTCGTTATCAGCGGATCCAGTGGTCACTTTGGACTCGGTTGGCTCTTGGTAGAGAGTCATAACCTCCACGACCCATCCTCATGGGATCTAGGCCTACTCGTTGTAACTCACGGCCATTGCTACCTTATGACACAGTGGTCGACTCTTTCACAAGAGAGTCATAACCTCCATGGCCAACCCTATGGGTATCCACCTACTCTAACGATTTCCTTAGAGGTAGGCTTTGGTCTCGATCAACTCTTACGGGTCCTCACCTCTATGGCTCGCCCCAAAAGGGAGATCTTGGCCCTCTTGGCGTAACTTCTAGCCGTTATCAGCGAATACAGTCGTTACTTAGACTCGATCGACTTGTAATAACCCAAGATTTCGTCATTGTAAATTAAGGTATGTTTTGGACTCTCGAGTGACCTAGAGGGGTTAAACAGATTATTTGAGCCTTTAATGGATATAAATGGATCGATCCTGAAAGGGTAAATTGGTCTTTTTATTGAAAAAGAAGGCAAATGGCCATTTTAGCCATTAAGGGCATTTTGGTAACTTTATTTTGATTTTCAACTGCCATATAAAGTTAAAATTCCACTTTTCCTATTCATAATGCCCTAATCGTTCTACATTCATCTCTCTCTCTCAAATTTCTGCGTAGCATAATGCCCGAGGCACAATTTTTAGAGAAAATCAGAGTCGCCTTCAATGTCGTCCATCGTTGTCATCGTCATGGGAGTAGCGAATCGATGATCGCCCCGTGTTGAGCTCCTATCGGCGTCATCGCCCGCCCAATCTAGAGTTCAGAGCGCTCGCCTAAGCCAATCAGAGCAAGCGTCAAAGCTGGCAGTGTCAGCGCCGTTAGATCCCTGGGCCAATCGCATTTACCACCTGTGTAGCCAACCAGCGTTGCCGCCCCTCTCCTCATTTCGCCCTATGACACGTGTCGACACCTTGTCCAACTAACGATCAATGTTCGTAGCTTTGAATTGGACCACACATCTCTAAACCTGAGGCGTGCTCGAGCCTAGCCGCATGCGCTTTCCAAGGCAGCATTGACCATTCCGATTCTGCCAGCCATTTTAGATGATTTAGGTTTTTTTTTCGGTACCTCATGACACACTTACAAGCTCCATATAGCATTTTTAAAACTTATTTTTCAAAAAAAAAATCATGCATATCATTTTGTTTCTAAATAATTGTATTCATTTTTTCTCTTTCGTAATGTTAAATTAATGTTAATTTCATAATCAATTTCGTATATTAAAAATATGTTTTATAAATTAAATTTAAACACATATTTTTATTGAATCTAACTCGTTAGATTGACCATTTTTTTCATCCAAATGGAATTTTGAATGGATCATACCTTCATAACTCAAGTCATCAGTCAACCGCGCAATCCCTGGTAGACTGATATAATCTTATTTGATACTCACTTAGTTTTATTATTATCTTTTTAACTCAACAATATTTAAACTATCAAAGTTTTTTTTTTTTTTTTTTTTTTTAATTGATTATAACAATCGGCGAAACTATCAAAAAGAGTTAGAATATATGTTTGTTGATTCAAACACATACAACATACTTGGTTGAAAATTAAGTTTATAAATAAAAAAATTTCTACTTCGTTTCATACACATTTGAAATGTTTAAAATTCTAAATATTTAATAAAACCTTACTTTTGTTTTTAAAACTGTATTAAAATGCAAATATTTTTCTAAGACAAATGAGACTACGTAAATAAACAGTGTGAATGCATTCAGTAGTGTAGAGTTTTGGCAATATCACAAGAAGATATTCTCACATTAAAAGCTAAATTCGAAATGATTATAGGAATCGAAAAGTCAAAAAGGTAAAATAATCAGAAACCTAAAAGGAAATGTTGTACTTCAATCATTATAAAAATGAGCATGACGCCCTACTTACATTCAAGTCGATCATTCCAGTTAGAAGCACTTTAAGCTTGGTGTGCTAACTCTAGTGAAATTCATCTTGTATTCTCTGGTGAGAGAGTGGGGCAAAAGTGTTAATAATATAAGTTTTGAAGAGAGTGTTTATGTAATTGGGGTCAGAAAAAAATTCTGTGTGAATTTTCAAATAGTGGAAGTTCTTTCTGTCCGTGGTTTTTTTTCCAGTTTTGAATTTTTTACACGTAAATTATTGTGTTATATTTTATTTTTTTTCTTTTAATTTCTTGATTATTTTCTGTTTATTCTTGCAGTTATTAGAGAAGTTTTTCCGACCAGTATATCACACGTTAAAAAAAAATTAAACAGTTCCTCCGTAAAAATGAGGCAATTTTCCTTCAATCAGGTTTCTTTTCTAGGTGGGAAATCGTTTTCAAGCTTTATTTTTATTACTATATATTTACCTTTCATTACTTTTATGGCGAAATAATAACTTAAAAAAGATAAAATAAATAGTAATTAATTAAGAGTGGAAAATGTTTAAAAGCTGCCCGTTTGGCTGTTCTTCTTTATTTAATAATAATGTTTCTTTTGCCAATACTATTTTAATAATACATTATTGTGATAATTTAAAATTTATGACCAAACCAAAATGCATATAAAAAAAAAAAAAAGAAAAAAAAGAGTTTATTGTGGTAGTGCTTTATTAAGAGAGTTTTAAAATCATATGAAATGGTTAATTGAAATGATTTGTCAAGTCAGATCACATAACTTTTAATCTAGAATAGGACTCAATTATATTAGTTTTCAATTACTTTTAAATCATTTGAAACAAAAGTTAATACAAAACATTTAATAATTTTCAAATATTAAATTGAAATTATCCATTAATTTTGTTTTTTAATAAAAGCAATCAGATTTCAATATCTATGTTACATTACAAAAAAAAAAACTAAAAAAACAATTAATTATTTGTATAGATAGTTATATGTTTTTTTTTTTAATTTAATAATTATTTGAACTCAATTTCAATAAATTAATAACCAAATTGTTTGAACATCCCCAATGAAAAATAAATCCCACATTAATAATTGGGAAAAATAAAATTTAATTAAAAATAAAAAATAAATCCCACATTATGGAGTGAGTCATAAACCATTTTTTGTATATATATAAAAAAAAAACCCATTTTTAGAAGGAAAAAAAATAAATAAATAAAAGGAAAGAAGGGGAAGGCTAATCCATTCGACAAGCTGGTCAAGCCCAATGAACAGCCCAATTCTTTCCGTTTTCAAATGAGATTTTTTTTTTTTTTTTTTTTTTTTTTTTTTTTTTTTTTTTTTTTTCCCCTTTTTTTTTTTTTTTTTTTTTTTTTTTTTTTTTTTTTTTTTTTTTTCCTGTTAACATTGAATAAGTACATTAGATCATAGAACAAAAAGGTGGAAACTATTCACAAACAAGTTGATTGCAATATAATACACCATTTGGCTTCCAAATAGCTTTTCCTTTTTTATTTAAGCACTTGCATTTCAATAATTGTGCCAACAAATTATTCAACAACTCCTAACCTACTTAGTTTAAATCATAATCTAACACTCTCTCAAACTCTATATTAATTCAAATTGTTGTTATTTTCTTGTGGATTAAAAACTACTCTATGCTACAATGTCAAACTAAAGCAAACACTTCAATCATTTGAAGGCTGTTTCTTTGTTTTCTTTAATCCAAATTTCCATCCACATATTTTAGAGATTCTAATATAAGGCAATGTTTTTTTTTTTTTTTGAAAAGAGAGTCATAAATCACTTACTCTTCTAAAATCACTTATTTGTATTGGGTAGTAAATAACAACTCTTAACTATTTATCAAATTATTCATCAAACTTCATATCATAATACTACTCAACCACAACTAACATCGTTGAATATAATATTTTTTTAGTTTAACAATAATTGATAATAAAATATTCAAATTCATGATCCATTAATCATAAACACACATTTATATTTAAATTATTGTTCTTGCGCTAATTATTAACGTTTTGATTGTCAAAAGAGTTGTAACTCAACGACATTAGTGAAAGTCGAAACAATGAGAATATGTTGAGTTATATAAATTACCAATCAACCCAAAAGCTTAAAATATTAGATTGTAGTCAATTTAATTATATTACTAATATTCTCTTTATTTGTGTACTTATAATTTTTTAAAAATATCCTACAATACTTTGATACCATGTTAAATTATGTAAATCGTCAATTAACCGAAAAGTTTAAGTTGATAGGTTGGAAAAATTTTAATTATATCAACAAAAAATGAGGGAAAGAGTATTTTTGTGCATGTAAGAATATGGTTAAGCCAAACTGAACATATAAGCTCTGTTGACATTAAAAATATATTAGCATCCACTCATTTTGGTCTTTAAATTTTTAAATTTCAAATTTTAGTCGAATTTACATTTTGTCCAATTTTGATGTTAGACTATTAAATATTTAAATTCAATCCCTAAACTATTTTAAAAATTCAAAAATAGTTCTTAATATTAATTTTGTGTTAATGATTTTTTGTTTGTTTTTGCTCCTTAATTCTCTTTCATCTATACTCATTCTTTATCTTCCCACGTGATTTTTCTATTTAAGCTCACCTCTCAGTTTCCCCTTCTTTTCTTTCCTATTCATGAACGAACATAAACTAAACATATTCATATAGAAAAGTACGAGCATCCATCTCAAAATTAAATTGATAATGGGAAGAATAGACCATCTTATGTTATATATACTTTGTTGAGGATTTTAAATATCCCACATCGGTAAGGTGGGGAGTCCTCTAGCCACATATAACACAAGGTAGGCTACTCTCATTGCCAATTGGTTTTGAGATGGATGCCCACACTTTCTAACTTATAATAATTTTTTTTAGTACAAATTGAGAATCAAATATCGATAACTAGTGACGTTACCGACATTTTCGATAGTCCCTCTTTTGAGTTTGAGTGGAAG